>JAOEHY010007179.1:0-75757 GCA_025447955.1 Psilopsiagon aurifrons | reverse complement strand
GCTGAGGCACTGGAATGGGTTGCCCAGGGAAGTTGTGAATGCTCCATCGCTGGCGGTGTTCAAGGCCAGGTTGGACAAAGCCTTGGGTGATATGGTTTAGTGGGAGGTGTCCCTGCCCATGGCAGGGGGTTTGGAACTGGATGAGCTTAAGGTCCTTCCCAACCCTGACTATTCTATGATTCTATAAATGGGAAAGTGGGAGCCCTTCCCTGGCTGAGTTCTGTACCTGGTCCTTCTGTATCCTGCTGTATCTCGTTTCGGTGCAATGCCTGCTTTTAAGGACCTGACTGAAACCCTCGTGTCACTTCACTGCTTCGAGAAGCTGTGTTGTTGTGTGGATTAGCATTTCCTTTCGTTTCCTGCTTACTGCATGCAATAGATGTACTCTGGGTGGAAACACGTGCTAGCGGAGAATCACCTGTGGTATATTGGAGTTCTCTCTTTGTCTGGTATGGCATATTTTCACTGTTGAATGCAGTTCATTTCTGCACTGCTGATCGTATTCTTTATTGAGACAGCGCAGTTGTGCACAATTCAAGTTCGTTTCTGGAAGCCAGGTTCAATAACTCTCATTTATTTAAACTATTAAAATAGTTTAAAATACAGAGCGCCGTACCATTCGCTTTCTATTCAGATTGCTGCTCTAACCATTGAAATAGGCTTGAAATGAAGTATCTCGGGTTCTGCTTGACCTGATTCAATGTGGCTGTTCAAAAGCAGAATTACTGAAAAGATAAAGTCAGATGCATTCCCTATTTGGCTCAGGCTATTGAAATGGGAATGGTATGAGTTTGCCACAGCTATTAATATGTTATTAATCCAGGGTATAATATATTTTGCTTTTAAGTCTTATCTGAAGGACTGGATAGCCTTTTGTAATGTGTGCTTTTGCGTTTTCTATACACTGATATTTTGTAGATGAGCCCTTGCTCAATATGTAAAGTCTAAATGGCTCTTCTTATTCCATCAAGTACCATGTTATTGAGCATGGTACAAAGAGACTGTATCCACTGCACATTAAGTTTGAATCTGGTGCTTATTACAGAATCCAGACTTTTCAGATGCTAAGTAAGTGCTATACCTTGCAAGCTAAACCTGGAAGACTCCTGACAGTTTTGGGCTGTTGAGTCTAAATGGCTCTCTTAGCTCCATCCTTCTGTCTTTTGTCTATCTTGTTCCTGAGTTAAGGCCTTGTTCTTTGTGGTGTTAAATACCACTGTGGGTCCAGGAGGCTAGAAAGCAATGATGCCATTATATTCTCTATTTACTGAGTCAGGGCTCTTGTTATTTTGACTTTGCCTATAAAGTGGGGCTGTAGAACTAATAATACTTAACATGGCCATGGCTTATTTTGTATCTTTGATTTGTTGTAGAAACTTTCATCACTTATTTTGTAAGTTGTATGTGCTATGTGAAGTATGAGAAGTATGTGTGCTATAACCTCAGATTGCTTCTGCCTTTCTTTACAGTGTGTTTGTTTCCATGTTCTATTCACACTGACGTAGGCTAAAGAACTGAGGCCCACTCCTGCTTTCTGCACGCAGTTCAGCTTCACACTGGCAGTAGAGGCACAGCCTTCTCTTTCGCCCTGTTCAGTGTTCAGCTTCCCATTCATGGTGATCAGTGATAATCAGAGAGCTCACTTACAGAGGGAGGAAGGTATTGATTGTCATTAAAATGGGGAATTGTGTCTTAAGAAGTCTCATTTTGCTCCTCACTGTCACAGCACTTCACTGACCTTGGGTGAATAGGATTATTTCTAGGCTGCACCAGGTGCATGATGCTGTAACAGAGCCCTTACCTGTTTAAATAGAGAAGCACTCTAAAATAGGGAACATTGAAAGAAGTTAGTGGGGTGCCAAGGAAAATGATCTTATTTTGGCAGAAATGCAGGGACTCTTTGGGGAAAAAAATGAGAAAATAAAGGTAACAAACACGGATGCTGGAACTGTTCATCAGAAATGGTCAGGACAAGCAAAACTCCCAATGGATTTGTTTGAAACTTGGAAAGTGAGAAGTCTGCGACCGAGTTTGTTCCCAAAGAGGTTATTGAATACGAGTGTCACTTGGTTTGATTTGGTCAGGTCATTCATACAATTGGCTGCATATCTGTGTGGATTTCACTGGACAAGCATGAGAACTCTATAGTCTTCCCTAGGTCTAATGGTCTTGCTCTAATCCAGATAGTCCTTTCTTCTTCTTAAATAGTATGTAACTGAAAAGGAGCTGTGTACATCTGTTAGTTAAGATGCTTTCATTAATCTTCATGGTTACAATCCATACCTATTTTGCCATCAGCTGCTTCGCCTTTTGCTTGTGCTCACTTGAACAAGATGGATTTTCTTTGTAAATGATGATGCTAATGTTTCTTGTCCCTTTCCCAGCTTGCTTGTCTTTAGCCCTTCTGCCAGGCTCTCCAAGCCTTAAGGAGGAGGCTGGACCACAGAGATCTTTAGCATTTCTCAAAGGCAGCAGTTGAAATGATCTGACAATGACTCTGTTTAAGGCTAAATTGTGCATATTTATCCCTGGGTTTTCTGAAAAGGAACATTAGATTGTGCCCCATGCTCGTATGAAATCGATAGTAAGATGTGCAATGAGCCTGCCCTCTCTTTTATGACATTAAGGACTCAAGCATTTTACACATAAATAGGGCAAGATATGAAGCAGAGTGCATACTTCTTTGAGTTGGGAGGCATGCACCATAAATCAGGATATGTGTGCATAATTAAGAGGTATCAGAACAAGTCCCAAGGGTATTTTTAGCAGTGTACAACGTTAGATAGTCCTGCTTTCCTACAGAACATTATCCTTCTTATTGCTCCACTCCTGGGTACCAGTTTTGTTGACCAGATTACTTGACACAGTAGCAGTATGATAAATGGCAACTGCAAGAGTATACCGTGTTTAATTGCACAATCAGAGCTTAAAACTTCTCCTGATTAAATTGTGCAAAGCCTCTCAACTAATTGTCTGAAAATGGCTTCAGGGCTGAGCACTTTGTTAGCTAACATTTGGATGTGAGAATCAAGGGCTTGGCTTTTCTATGGGTGTGCAGTAGTTTGGGAAGGTGGCTTGACCTGGCTGAATCCTAGATGTGTTTAGGTTGCAAAGCACCTTTACAATCATTGAGTCCAACCTTTAAGGTAACACTGCCAAGGCCACCACTAAACCGTGCCCCTAAGTGCCACATCTGAATGTACTTAAATACCTCCAGGGGTGTTGACTCAGCCTTTTCAAATGCTTAACAGCCCTTTCAGGAAAGAAACTGTTCCTCATCTCCATCTAAGCCTCCACTTCTCAGTTTGAGGCTATTTCCTCTTTGTCCCATCCCTTGTACCTTGGGAGCAGAGACCAGCCCCCTCCTGGCTCCATCCTCCTGTCTGGTAGTTGTAAAGAGTGCCAAGGTCTTTCCACACGCTCCTTTCCTCCAGGCTAAAACCCCCCAGCTCCCTCTGCTGTTCCTCATCAGACTTTGTGCTCCAGACCCTTCACCATCCTCGTTGCCTTCCGAACATGCAATGAGGGGCTTTGGGAAAGGGGAAGAATAACAACATCATCGCTGTGCTGGAGCATCTTTATTTTTAGCAGTGTTTGTCCATTAGAAACTTAATTTGCAGCGTAACTTTCAAACATATTGGAGAGGATTTGACAGGAGAAAGGAAAGATCCGTTTTGAGTTTAAATACTATTTTTTTTGGCTAATTGTTAATGTAGGCGTGAATATGAATTTGATCATAATAAGACCTCATGTTTTTTTAAGGTGTTTTTCTTCTTTTTCTCTGTTTTCAGGACAGAGAAATACATTCCATGCACTTGGGGGACACATCAGTCTTCCCCATGCACCTTGTCCTTGTGTCAATACTGAGCATTAGCTGTACCTTCTTGAGTGCCACAGTTCAGGATCAGCTTGATGAAAGCCACCGGTGCTCAGGTTCACTGAACGACATGGGCTGTGTGACACAGGCAGTGTCTTGGGCAGCATTCTCATTCTGATGCCCCTAAAACAACAACCACCAAACAGGAAAGGGAGGAGTGAGACGAATCACAGCGTTGCATTTGCTTGCATTGTCCACATGGGCTGCTGCTGAGTTGGCAGGAAGGAAGAGGATGGAAGAGAAACCGCGACGAAAGTGGAAAAGGGTGAGAAGTACCTCGATGGTAAGAAAAGCTGTGATTTCCTTTCTTTTATCATGTAACCTAAGCTTGTGCGCAGCAGAGTGTCCTCCCCATTGCAGCAGAGTTCAGGCTTAGGAGTGTAGTTAGAGCTTTGATGTAATTACTGTTCCTAAGAGCAGATTTTAAACCTACTTTTGCACAAAGGCAAGAGGGGGTTCTTACAAAACCTCAAAGGTGATTATCCCATGTAATTTTTGGAAGAGGCTAACGAGCTTCCTCGAGTTCTCCTGTGTGTCATTCCGGAAAAGCAGCCCGTTAGAGGGCAGGATGCCTTCGAATTGATGCAGCAGGGATGGTGGTAAGAGGGGATGGGAGAGCAGAGGCACCGTGCAGGCGTCTTTTTCCTTGGGACATGTGATGTGATAAGTATGGCAGGTCTTGATTAATCCCCTTTATGGAAGAGGGTCTGTATGAAGAAATGCTGGCTTGCTGTTGGCAATGCAACTCTCCACTGCTACTGCAGCACCCGTAATCTTCTCAATGAGCTTCTGAATATGAAGTATTTGTTACCCTTTTTTTGGTCATCTGTTTTTCTGCAGGTGGAAAATATATAAATATATATATAAAATATAAATGGCTTTTAATGTGTTTCTAAGTTTCAAAGGGGAAGATCCCTGCGCTGATTGAAGTACCTGAAGCCTCTTGTTCTGATGTACTTTTGTGGAGCAACTGGCTGCCATTTACCTTCATTTAGACAATTTACTCATGTCAGCTAATTGGATAAGAGCCACAGGCAGGCTTTAGGTATTTTAAAACTATTATCCTCATTATCCTCATTTACTGCAAGAGAAAATAGCATCTGAATTTTCCCCAAGTGTTCCAAAAACATTTGTCTATTTTAACAGACTGAAATTGCCACAACTTTATGTGTCCTTGCTGGTCTGTATTATCTTCAGATTGATAGGTAGTTTTGCTTCACTTCTCATTCGTGTAAGGACATTCTTGTATCTTAAAATGGTGAAGCCACTCAGGATGCGTGTACCTTTGCACCCATTGCTTAGAGGTGTACCTTGCACCACTAGTTCTGTGGGTGTTTATTTGGTAGATGAAGATTAATCCTAAAGCTAATTTGCTGCCATTTTATTCCTCGACCTAATAGATGAGAGAAGTCAAATTCATGGCATTCTCTTTGCAGCAACAAAGGGATGGCTTGGCCATTTCTTTCTTGTGGCTTTGTAAACCTTTTGAACATGGCCTAAACTGTTGTGAAGGGAAGGTGCTGCGCAGACTAATGGGAACATTAAACAGTGTGTGTTCCTGAACCAGACCTTATCCACCGCTTAAGAATAAATGCAAGGAAAACGCTTTGCAAAGGTATTAAACATTTAACAGGCTTAAAAATATACTTTTAATAACGGAGCAAAATAGCATTTTTGGATGAATTTCTGGGAGACGTTAATTTTTAGGCAGCAGTGTAATATTCCTCTTCAGATTTTCACATAATAACACCAAAACGTCTTTAAATTTCACCTTAGGATGCATTCAGGGATTTTTTGAATTAAATCTGGTACTTGTAGGCTTCTTACTGGTTGAGTTATTATTTGGCTTGTATCTTCCTTTCAGTTTTATGCCCGCTTAGGTGTATCAGTGAGTCGAGTCGTTCTAAACCCTAATGCTTTTGTCCAAAGGATATAGTTTTCAGCAGCAGGCCAAGGTTGTGGGACTTTTCACTGTGTGGATGGATTCCTGCAGTGCAAGTTCTCTGTGTCTTAGAGGTATCTGCCCTTCCACACATGATACCAAAATGTATAGGTCACATTATATACTGTGATTTATTTCTAGGAGCCTGAAATAGTGCGTTTGCTGTGCAGAAGTGATGGATCTATGGCTTTTTGAGTGCCCAAATGAACAAGTCTGGTTTTAATGTACATGAATTAAATATCTAAAGAAGTTTGGATTGGTTTGTTTTAGGGGTGAGGGTGTCAGATTTATCTGACTGTTGCTTATTTCAAAGCATGTGAATCTGTGCGTGTTCTTACCAAGAGAAGTACAGCGCTGAGATTTTGCATTAGTCCTAAGCTGGACCTTGAAAATGAAGGGTGAGGGGTTTAAAGTTTTAGGACACCTTTCCCAACAATCAGCCTTTTCTCTTTCCAAAGGGATTAATGAAACTCTTTAAAGCTGCATTTGGTGATGGGCTGCAGCATATTACTGAGGGCTCGTTGTCTTGTCAGAGACTCCTTAGGAGTGATGTTGTTACTCAGTGAGTTAATGTGGACTTAGTCTTTTTCCCTGGTGCTAGGAGAGAAAATGCTACAGTAGATAGAGATGGAGATGCAAACGCAGGACCCTGTGAGGCTCTTCCCAGCGCAGTGGTTCTGAATTTGTTTCGAGCAAATTGGATATGTTGCTTTTGAGTTTTCCTTCTGAAAAGTCTCTTGTGACTTTATTGTCAGCTGAAGTGTTTATTGACTGAGGAGTGCTTGCATTTTAGTGATGGATATGGTGATCCTGGTAAACACTTCGGGGCTTTCGTGATGCAATATGCTGTGTAAGTGTTTGTGTCATTTTATGATGGAGTGGGCCACAGCTTATTTAAATAAAGGGGAGAATAAAAAGCCTGTAGTTTCAGCAGCCATTAGTTTCATTAAAGCTAGAACGAAGATAAGAGTGAAATGATTTGTGGATATATACAAATGTCTCAAAGTAGAGAAGTTACACAGGCTCCAGTGCCATTATTGCTGGGAGAAGTGCCAGCCTTCTCATTATTTTTAATGACTTCCAAACTGGACCTTTAGTGACTGATGAGGTAAGCAATTTTAGATGGGAAACACAATATGCACAGTGCTGGGGGCGGCTGGATGCCCCCAGTTGTTAAGGGCCACGGCTGTGCTCGGGATGCTGTGATAGGCAACAGACAAATTGCAGGTAAAAGGCTCCCATGGCTACTCCTTTAGGAAGGGGCAAGAGGAAAAAGGAGGTTTTAATGAAATAGAAGCATCTAGATGATAAAAATTGTACGTGATGACACAGCTTCTGAACAAACATCCATCACTGCAGAGAGGTGCGTACTCCAGGATACAGCTGCAGCGCTTTGGCTTTCATCCTAATATTAAATAAGCCCCCAAACCTAAAACCCCCCACAACTGCAGTAGCTGTTTCTGTTTATTAAAAGAGATAAGCACCGTATGAAGGTCTGGAAGCTGTTAATAATGAGCAGTAAATGGGGGGGATAGCAAATAAACGTTTCAGTGATGGAAGAGGGATTTCTGCAGGAGCTGGGCTCCTGGTTTTCACTCTTTCTAGCACATCTATATCTGTATTTCAAACGAGGCCAGACAGCCCCTTGGCCAGGTTTGCCCCACAGGGCATCCCTTACCTTCCCTTCTGGCTGGGCATGTGTGCATCGAAGTGGTTCCTGTGGTGTCCAAAGTGTTAAAAATTAGACTTTTCCAGCTTTTCTAAGTTGCTGATCAGTCAGTGACAAATACTGCTTGGTGTGGAGCAGGGAAGTTGCATTGTGCTGCTCCTGTCATGATGGAGTCTGCTTTGGAAGTTAAGATTACTGCCAAGATGACCCAGCGGTAGCAGCCTTACCCCCAGATGGGACAGGTTTAAAGCAAACACGAAGCAATAGACTTTCATGGGTTGTATTTTTGTATGCAGTCGATTCAGTGGTGGAGCTCGCTGCTGTGTGATATTTGGGAGGCTGAATGTATAAACAGATTACAAAGATATTAGAGCGGTTCATGGAAGATTGGTTGACTGATGGCTATTCAGAATGACAGCTGATGTGCAACCCCCGTCTTAGGAAATCCGTAAATCACTGCGTGCTCAAATTTGGAGGGATAAAACAAGAGGAAGGCTCATGCTCTGTACCCCTCTCCTGGTCCCTGGACTTCTGTTACTGACCCACAGAGAAGGGGCACAGCGTTGGCCTCACCCTTGAGCCAGTGTTGTGTGTCTGCTCCTATTGTCCAGAGATGTAGATTTTCAGGCACTCACATGGGGTCCTGCTCCAGACACGGTGAATAACACTGCTCTGCAGTCTTAAAAGTAGCCCCTGCAGCTGAGACACATGCACAGAGGGTTATGGCTAGTGGAAGTGTAGGAGAGCCCTCCACTGTATAAATTCTCACTACCCTCAAGTATAAGTTACTTTAGACACATGGTAATAGCCATAATTAAAATGCTCCCCTGAAGTAAATAATTAAATGAGCATCAGAGTTATGAACCACAAAGTGACACAGGTGACAGGCTCGCCTTAAGTAAGACAATTAAACTGTAAATTAAAGTTAAACTGCTCCATGAAATTAGAATATCAGGTAAGGTAATCAGTTAAGAGTAATAGGTGAGGTCTGTGTACTGCATCAATAAAAAGGGTGCTTTTGCAAGAAAGCTGTTTGAAAAACCCTATAAATTAATGTTTCACTCAGAATTAGGAAATAGAATTGTGGTATCCAGCTAGTGAATAGAATGAAGTTTAAATTGGCTTTAGACAAAGTGGGTTATTAAAAAGAATATTCACGACTTCCGTAGGCAGGCTCAGGAGCTTTCAGCACCTCTAGCATGACCCATTCTGGATTTAGAGGTGTCCAAGGGAGTGAAGCCGCATGTGTTAAGGGGTGCAGTTAAGGCTGTTGCTTGTTCATGGCAAGATTTAGCAATTCCTTGCTTGCATTAATAGTTCTTCCTTAGGTGAGTAGCATGACTTCGTTCACTGAGGTATTTTTTTAAGGATGTTCTGAACATAGAACCATAGAATCCCAGAATCCCAGACTGGTTTGGGTTGGAAGGGTCCTTAAAGCTCATCCAGTTCCAGCCCTCTGCCATGGGCAGGGACACCTCACACTAGAGCAGCTTGCTCCAAGCCCCGTCCAACCTGGCCTTGAACACTGCTTTGGCTTCCAGGTAACTCAGCAGCTTTACTGATGTCATTCATTACAAAGGTAGAGCTGCTTGGATCATTTTTCATGATAGACAATGTTTGCCAGTGTGTGTGTGTGGGGGGTTTAAATTGATTTGGAGTTCTATTAATGTAAATAATCAGAAATTCTGAAATTATTCCAAAGTGAAATTAGAATCTCATCAGAGTAAGTCAATAGCTTTTAGGAATTGGGCAATTTGAAGCACGCCAGCCTGTTAAATCAGAGCATCCAAACCTCCCGACAAACAAGAAACTCATTTTGACAGCCTTTTAACTCTCTATTGAGACAAGAGGCAACAGAGGTTTTTTTTTTTTCATCTTTAAATATACAATCTTAAAGCTTGGAACGATTTAAATCTCTTTTTAGATACTGCACTCCGTTTAGTGAAATATTTAGTGCTGCTAAGATAGTGTAAACCATTAGACTGCAATTACGCTACCACGGCACGGAGAGTAATAGTTCTGTTGGAACACAACAGTGATGCATGATTGCCCCATTAAGATCGGAAGCCTTTGGTTATTAAAAAAAATCAATCACTGCTACAGTCTTGATTTTTGTTAGATTGCAATAAAAAGATCTTATTTATGGATGTAAGACCTCCAGTGTCAACCTCTTGAAGGGTTTTCTTTGGATTAGAGTTATTTTGCCTTACTGCCACTGGAAACCCTCGCCTTCGTCTGTACTTACCCAGAAGTGTTACGTAGGTAGGTTGTGTGTCCAGGGCTTGGAGCTGTTTAAACAGGTATTTATGAGAGCACTTTGAAAGGTTGTGAGAGATTTTAAGTCATCTTGTTGGCTAAATATTCTTTTCCTAAAATACCCAAGCGTACAGCCAATATACTGGCATCGTTTTGAATACAAGTATAGACGAAAGGTAGGAAGAAATGGTTTTTGCTGCCTTGTTTAGCTTCTAAAGCATTTAAGGAGAGTTTCTATATATACACAGTCAGCTTTTCACAGCAACGGAGGAATAAGAAGCGTTTTGCAACTAAAAAGGAGTCTGTAAAAACTTGCAGAGCGTGCTCAGGCACTCAGGAGCTCCATTAACGTCAGTAATAACATCTAACTAGTCATAGAGAAAACGGATTTCATTTCCAATTGCTAGCATTCCTTGCCATTTGCATATGTGGGTGTCGGTAGCATATCTGCCTGTGCTTAATATAATCAGAGAGGAGACTGCGAAATACCTGAGCTAGTCACCACGGAGCTAATTGCTGGGGACTAAAAACCGCAGGTGTCTGCAGATAATTCCCTCTCCAACCATCCCCATGCTGAAAAATGAAGCAGGAAAGAATCACCCTCAGCTAACAAATTCATTGTAGAAACTGGTTTAAAAGTACAGGAAGGATTGATGTCTGAGGGGGGGAAAGAAAGGCTGGCAGTGATTTGTATGTGCTTGAGAATGAGTTTGCCCTGTGGTGACTGAGGAGTGATGCTGCCCTTAGCCTGGTTTTGAAGGGGGGAATATGCAGCTAGCAGAGCGACTGGCTGATTCCCTCTGGAATGCACCCGCTGCAGCAGGTTTTGGGAAGAGATAGGAGGAGCAGAGATCAGAGGGAATGTGGAGAGTGAGGAGGACAAGTAGATTGGAAAAGTAAAGAGAAAGCAGGAAAAAGAGAAGGTACGCTCTGCAGGCAGAAGTGGTCATGTTCCTCATCCTGAAGGATCCCTTGTCACGAGTGATGGATGAAGAATGGTTTTAGGCAGTATTTAGGTGTATTTGGACAGTGTTGTCTGTGGTAGATGGTTGCTCTTGTTTCTCTTAGTTTGGCTGACTTGTCTTTCCAAACTGGTTTAGGTCAGTGAAAATGTGGTTTAAACTTAAGGCTGATTAAACACTGTTTAACTTGCATTGTCTGCAGTATGGCTAAAACAGATCGAACATGTCAACTTTCTGCGTCTGCAATTAGCTTCACACTTCTGATGAAAGCATGTGTTTGATTAGTGCTGAATAGGGATTTCAAAGTGCGTGGGCATCACTATTAAAACACTGTATTAGTGAGAAAAGGGTGCATTTTAATGCAGAATGAACAAATATGGCTCAAGGGTAGGAGGTATTGCTTTGGAAAAATGGCACCATTTGAATAAGGCACCTGAAAATAACACATTAAAGTGTCTTTAATGTTATAAGTTCTGTGAATTGTGTCTGTTAGCTCCTTAGCAGAAGTCAGTTTGAATAAGTCATAGTACAGAAGTGACCTGGGCCCTACTTAAGTGTGCTCTGGCGTAGAAATAAAGAGTAGGAACCTCTGATGTTCAGGGTCCCATCACAGGCCCTGGCCTTGGACCTGCAGCTGATCCCCCCCCCCAACCTCCTGTAGGTTTGGGATTCTGCTGACTGCCATGGAAGGCAGCCCCATGGCTGTTAATCTGGACCAGTAGCACCAGTTTCTTAATGCCTGCGGAGTGCAGGCTTCTTGATTCTGGTTCTGCAGGTCATGTGAGGCCAGGAAGCCAAATGTAGTTGGGAGCAGAGGAATGGCAGTATTGAAGGAACCTGTTTCAAAGAGCTGGAAAAGCTTCAGTGGCTTCCTCCTCAAATTCTATTTAAAGGATCGCAGGCAGCGCACCTCAGCATACACAACATACAGACTCGTGATGTGTAGCTCAGACAAGTTGGATGTTATCTGCCCCCTTATTTGGGATGCTTTCTAACCAGACCTACCTGCCTTTGTGCAGTCCCCTCTTATCAGGATAAGGGGGGAGAACTGCTCTCTAAAGTGAATCAACACACGTGCTGTATAAAACGTTTCAAGTTGTGTATTAGCAAATGCATGTAAAAGAGTCTGGTCCAGCCTTTTAGGGCAAATCTCCTTCCTCTGTTGTGTGGAAGCACTGAGAACAGCTTCATTTTAAGCGAAGCTTGGAGTGTGGCTCTCTGTGCCTTGGCTTTTAGCTGTGTCCTCTGGCTATTGTCCACAGTGGGTATTAAAGCTCTTTTCTTAACCGGCTGATTATGTTCTGCTCTTTAAACCCAATTCTGGCTTTAACTGCTATAGCTTTCTGAAGCCCGATCTTTTGTGGCGTTCTTGCAGGTTCTGTTTTGGGGTTTTTTGCCTGCTTTTCTAGAGGAGTAAGTTGGATTCAATCACACTGGTGTCTCCAGGGCACTCACTGACTGTTGAATGGGTTGTTGCTTTCCCCCCACGTTTGATGATGTGGAACAGAGCTTCAAAGATACCAAGTTTCTTGGAGAACAGCTACCTAAATACCACGTAATCGCGCACCTTTAATGTTAGAGAGATATTACACGTGCCCAATGGGGAAATCTGTGTTAAGAACCAGGAAAAACTCAAAAGAGGAGACACAAAGCTCTAGGCATCCTGTCCATATGCAGGGTATACTTCCCAAGCTGTGTGCCGCACATCGATCTCCTGCATCCCTTGGGTATCCCCGTGTGCTTTGCTGGTGCCTTGTATTAGCAGAGCTAATCTTAGCACTGTCTTCGTCGATTCCAGTTTAACACAGTTAGGATTTGTGAGTACTTTGACTTGTTTTTTCTCCAATACCAGCTGTCAGAAGCACACACAGGTCTCATGAAGCAGGTGCAGGTTTTGAACCGATTGAAATGGAGAAGGGAGAGACATTTGGTAAAGATTAATTTGACAGACACTCGGAGTAAGGACAGCAAACAGAACGGGAAGAACGGGAGCTTGGGAGTGCCTCTTAAATGGGATTTACTTTACTTTTATTTCTATATATCTCTCTTAGGAAAAGAGGACACGGATCTCATTTGATTCTGTTCTGCAGAGCCCTTCCTGAGGCTGTATCCCTCTGACTCGTTAAGTGGATGGGAGCATTTGTTAACTAATTGTGTTGCACCTCAGTCATTATCTTCTTTTGTCATTGGTGCTCTTGGTTTCACCCTTCTGTGTCTTCTCCTATTTGAGATAAGCAGGAAAAATGTTAACACAGGAAATGATCATGGGGATCTGCTTTTTTCTCCAGGTAACCTGCACTGCACAGAGCTTACCTGAGAAGTCTTGAACTCGTAGTGCATACAAGAGCCCCTGCCCATTTTAAATGCTACGTTGGTTTTATAACAACTAGATTAGAGTTTCCCAATCTATGGACCTACTTTATAAGAAATACTTGTTGATGAAGTTAGAGGGTGGAGGTAAAGTAAGGAAAATGTCAATGTCTTTTTATTCTCCGATAATGCTCAAGTCTGAAAGAAAGACTGTTGTCTGCATGAACAAACAGAAAAAACGGGCATACTTTGTACTGATTTAGATATGTTTTTAATGCATATACTTTAAATTTATACTACCTGGTACATCATTGTGTATTTTCCAGTGTGATTTCTGTTTATTACTGCCCAAAATGGGAACTTTGGCATTGGAAAGAAGAACTCTTTGTGTCCAGGCAGTAAGAAGGATGTGGATTGCATCAGCCTCTTTCCCCCTTGTGACTTTTCTTTGCTTGTGGGCTAAATCCTCTGGTATTAGTGTGCTCAGTTTCGCCTGGAGCACTTCAGCACAACATCCCTGCTTTGGGGAGTGGGGGGAACTGTGTGCTTTGAAGAAGTGTCCTTGAGGCAGAGAACAACAGGAAGGTGCACTGCAGAGCATCCTCCTTTCTTTATGTATGCATATGGAGTGTAGTGGGGTCTGCTGTGGGAGAAGGTGCAGTGGAATCAGGGAGCTCTGAAAGTTCAGCAAAACCAGTGCCAGACCTGCAGCTTCCCTGGATCTGCTCTGCATAATGGAGACTCGGGTTTCTACAGCACTTGGATGCTCTGTCGTCCTGGGATTTTGTGAAGGACATGGAAAACAAGTGCATTTGCTGTACCTACTTCCTGCTGATAGTCTGGAAATGGAGCAAATCAGAGAGAAATGGAGCTTTTTTGGATCATTAAAAATCCATTTTCATTAAAAGCCAAGGATAGCAGTGACATACTTATTTATACATTCATCCCCTCTCTGTCCCTGCCTTACAGGTAGAGCGAAAAGAGAGCCTTTTCAGAGCTGTTTTAAAGCCTAAATGAAAGAAAAGCATTCTATTTACCTTGAATTACTTACATGGCATACTTGTTTGGGTTTTTTTTCACACTGTATAGAATGGCAATTACTCTGCATTCTTTCTTTCCCGCCAGCTCCTTTTGCCCTATGTATCTATAATTTGGTTTTATCTATATCTCCTACCTATCTATTTCCTCTTTGTGCTTAGAGTTGGTTGCAAATTATATTTGTGATGCAGGGAGCTTTCAATCTGGCTGCCTTGATATTATTTTATGCAACCGTGACTACCGTAAAAATTGGCTTTACTGCCTCTTTTGTGTTATTGATTCGAGCCCATTTCAGAATTAACTTGTTTGGAATGATCTGGCAATGTTGTGTGCCCCAGGTTCTCTCAGGAGAAAATTCGTATCTCATAACTAAATGCAATAAAATGTTCAAATATAGCTAAACACGGTTATATTTTGAATTTAGATGGAAGCCTTATGGAGTCAATCAACTACACAAGGCATGTGTAAGTTTTAGTTCGAGGCTTACAAGTAGCGTACTGCAGAAAAAGAAGTATTCAGAGACCAACTTTTTCCTAGAGGTCTGTTCCTTACGGGCACCGTATGAAATGCCAAATCACATCATTCCTCTTTCCATCCTGGATTGGATAGAGGACAGCTTTTTGACTTTTTACCTGTGGAGCTGTATCTGCAATTAGAGATTATTGCTTCAATTCATTCAGGGATTCAGTCTTTCAGATCTTAGGGTTAAGTCTGTCCTCATGCTTAGGTGGAAATGTTTGTGTGCTGACAGGCAGTGAAGGCTATCTACAAAACTGAATCTTCCCTCATTAGTGGTCAGTTTGGAATTGGTTTTGTTATAGATGGAGCAAACTAAGTGCTAATATAAACAGGGAACTCTGCAGCATCAGTTAATTGTAACACCCAGGTGTTAGAAATCACATCCCAGTGCCTAATATCTTTATCTAACCCATAAAACCAGTGCATACACTGGAAAGCTCATCTCCATCAGGGTTGTTTTCAGGTCAGAAATGTGAAGTACACTTTGAACGACCTAATAATGTTATTAGCCTTTCTGGTTTAGACGCCCCTGCCCTGATGTCCACCAGATAGACAGCATCTCCAAAGCTGGCCCAAGCTATACTTCGCTCTGGGAGCAGAACAGGTTTGGCTGGTGGGAGAAAGCTGTATACCAGCTAGCCTTTAAATGCTTTGGCAGCTGTGGATCTGGAATACAAATCCCTTTTTTTCCCCTTCTTATCTTTTTTTCTGACTGGTGTCTCCTATTCTTTACTAATCTTTTTATTGTCCTTTAGAGTACAGAGCCTTTCGTGAGTGTATATATTAAATGTGTGGAGAGGAAAAAGCTACCCAGCGTGAGCACAAAACAGATGCATGTATATCTTGAGATGAGTGCAATATGGATAAAGAGCTATTATTCTTCCCACAATCGTGTTTCCATCTACTTATGAGATATGTACGTGTGCCTTGTTAGCAATGATGTTGTAATGCAAAAGCTAAAGTTTTCGTATCGGAGGAAACATACATTGTTAAATGAGCTGAGAACATTCTCCCAAGGGTTAGCATTTCTCTTGTACATGTGAAATCCTCCTGAAATAAATGGCCCTATTATTTTAATTGGATCTTTTGGTATTAGAACATCTTTCTTTGTGCTGCAGTAAAGAACATTCTTTTCCTTCCTTCGTTCCCTGAAAATGTGCAATGAACAAACACAGGCGCTGTATTAAAACATTTATGACTTCGGCAGTAGAGGACTACACCACTATGCAGAGATGCACATATGTATAAATTAAATTCATATTTTATGATGTATTCCTCCGTTCTATTACTATTGGGGGGTTGGAACTAGATGGTCTTCAGGTCCTTTCCAACCCTAACTATTCTGTGATTCTCTCTGAAAATACACTAGCAGGGGTTCTGCTTATAGAATATGTATGGTTAGAGTTGTGTCTTGTCCTTTACACTGATTCCTTATTTACAACGCTGCGAGTGACCAAGGCGCTTAAAGCCAAGAAACAAGCTCCTGTTCTTTAATGAGGAGATGTTTGGAAAGGATAGTATCTGTTTAATAAATAAATTCAGGCATGCTCTTTAACTCCCCTAACAGTTGTCAATAGACTTCAGTTCTCCAAATACTTGGACTATGTGCTTAATTTGCTTCTATGAGTGAGGGATTAGACAGTCTAATACAGAATGGACCATCCTATTCCGTTTTGTAGATCATCACAGAAGTGAGGAGCTCTGTTTATCACATTGTGATCCACAGCACAATAGAGTGTAACATTTCCTGTGCTCATAGGCTTGAAAACTAATTTGTTGGTGTGCTTCTTTCTTCTCTTTTCTGCAGCTGTTCCATTACAAACTGTTACTGCTGGTCAGAAAACCAAATGCCTATTCTCCAGGGTTGGCTGCGTTGTGCTCCAGTGTTTGAAGATCTGGTTTCTTTTATAATTGGAATGCAAGGAATTCTCCCTCTCCTCCATCTGAATACGAGCTGAACAAACTCCGTGTATGTATGCACCCTGTGTTCAATATAGAGGTACAGTAATGATGCAAACCTGAAGATGAAATTGTAGAGACAAAGCAAGTTTTAATCATACAAAGGAGATCAAGGAATTATTTATGTGCCAAATGAGGAACTTACAGGGTTAGAGTTTATTGGCTTTTCTTGTTTGCTTTTTACCAGGTCTGTTCGAGTTTCATAAGGGCAACTAAGCTTTGAGGGGGAAAAATGCTCCTAAACCAACTAGTTATGAAAACCTGGAGGAGAAAATACAGCCGGAGTGACAAGCATTGAATTGCCTGGTTCTGAGTATCTCTTCTCTCAGTGGAAATGATGGATTTTGTTTCTCATATCTTCCTCCAGAACGACCTGCTCTTTTGGGCAAATTAAGGAGGTAACTTCCTACTTACAAAGTAGATCAGAATTGCTCTCACGTAGGAAATCGCAGCAGCTTGCTGGGAATTAGAGCTGGTTTCCATGTTTGCTTCCCCAAAAACCTGTTCCAGTGCATGCAGATCCCCTGCTGAGTGCTGCTCTTGCTGGGTGCTGCCCAGCTTGAGCCCACCACTGCCGGTCACAGTGCCAAAGCAGGGGGTGGGCGCCTTGTGGTGCCTAAGCCTTGGCATCTTCCAGTTGTTTCCATAGCAACGCACTTAGAGAAAATAGACATTTGCTTCACTTTCACAATTGTCATTTTATTAAGAACTAATGGATATTTGTGCTTTTTCCCCCTCTCTGTGTTTAGATGCTTTTTCAGAATAACCCAGAAGTGTATATGGGACAATGCAGTATCCAACACCATGGCAGCTGGCTGTGCCTTACCATGCGTTTGGGGTGGTGGGGAGCTGGAGCTGGTAAAAAAGCTGTCTGGTTTTGGTTAAAAGGCAGATCAGGGCCTGATGTGTTCTGTAGAGCAGTGTGAGGAACAGCAGAGAGGGGAATGGCTGCTGGGAGAGAAGGGCAGGAAGGGGCTCTGGGATGGGCAGAGCTTCAGGGGGCCCTTGGCTGACATCCTTCACCACCAAACCTGGCTCTTGGGTGTCCTCCAGACTCTTACTCTCCACCCTAAAATAGCATAGTGATTCATGGCAGTCCTCACAAATACCAAGAGTGGGGTATGTACTGGAGTCCTGTCCCAGCAAGTGTATGCTTGGCTGTATTTTTGTGGTTTGGGGCTGTTTTGGAATGGATAATCATGGATAAAGGTTTGAAGGATGGTTGCTTCTTACTATTTCTCATGGTAATGGCTCGTTTCAGTATTTAAAGGTTGTGGATTCTGATTTTTAAGAAATCAGTTGCTTTGGAATTCTCTTTGAAGTCAACTACTGATAAGTAATTCAGTTTTACAAATCTTCTTGGGGTCAGTGTGATTTGTTTTTTAATGGAGGAAGTTTTCAGCTACTTACTACTTGTTTTCTACCTGAGGTGGAAGCCTGGGTGAAGAAAGGCAGGCCAGGAGTTCAGCCGTGGCAGCAAAAGCAAGTGCAGTAACTCCTGTCATGCAGCATATTACTGTAGTCACAGCCTTATTTTCTTGAGCTGTTCTGCTAGCAGGATGCATTGACATGACCCAAAGCCATCCTACTCTTTGGATTCTGTTGTGCCCGCCAGTATGTCATCTGAGTGCCATACACACCATGACCAGCAGCTGTCATGTGTCACCAGTGTGAATAAGGGACCGAACACAACACGGTTACCAGCACAAGACCTTTTGGCATAGCAGAGTGCTGATGCGGTTGTTAGTGCATCCCATTCAAAGCAGGGTTAGCAAAGTGTTTGAGTCCTTGCTTAACCGTGCTGCATCTTTCAGCATTAGGAGAAGTCTCTTATCTCTTAGCTGCTAGTCCGGAGTGATGCAGCACAAGAGCAGCTCCAGAGCAGAGCTTCAGCCCTAGGGGACCAGGAGTGCTGCTAAAGAAGCAGTAGTATTTTGCCACTGGTATAAGGTAAGAAAGATGTGTAAGCTGGAAAGAATTGGTGACAGTAGAGAATTAAGTCCATTTTAAAGAAGCGGGGCTTTGCACCCTGTGTGTGCTTACATTGAATGGGTGATTTCTGAAGAGGTTTTCTTCCTTTAAGTCCTGGAAGCACGTTTAATGCTGAGGAGTGGCTCCTCTCACCGCAGGACTTCTCATGGAAGCACTGTAAATCGTGCACACAACAGGAATTTGGCTGGAGCCGAACAGATCTTGGTGGTCTCGTTCACTGGAGAAGGTCTGAGGCATTCTTGTAATTGGATATACTCAGTGAGCTGAGTACTGACCAGCTGAGGAAGGTGAACGGAAAGGGCACCTTTTGATAATGATTAATTTGCTCATTGTCACTCTTGTGCTTTCAGATTTGTTCATGGAGAAGTTTTCAATTATATTAGAAACGATGTATTCGCATTAATGAACTGCTTAATGTGCACAAGGCAATGTCTTGCTCTTGTTTCTGCATATGGTATGTTTTGTATAGGCTAAGCCTGTAACAGAACCTCTGCTTGATCCAGGGGTCTTTTTGTATGCTCCTGAAACAAGCCTGAAGAATGCTTGTTACAATTACACTGGTAAATTGATGTGTTGAAACAGTACAGTGAGATGACATAATGTTAGTTGTCCTATCTAAACAAGGCTTCTTTAGCACCTACTGTTCCTATCAACCAACCAAAGGAGGTCTTTATTGAATAACTAGCCTGCAATTTGTATTGCTAACCTGACCACTAGAGAGAAACAAGGCCGCATACCTAAGCTGGTAGACGGTGTTGAATGTTGGCTTCAATATTGATACAGTTGGAGGTTGTTGGGGTTTTTTTGTGGCTTTTATATATTTGTGTTTTAATTGAACCAATTAGGAAGGAAAGAATCCTTTCAGGACTTATGAACGTGAAGCATGGAATCAGTCAGGAGTGATGAGTGCCAGATGGGCACCAGAATAATGATGGGAGCTGAAGGGCAGTGCAATTCGCTTCGCAACGTGAAGTGGACATAAGGAGAGTAATGAATTCTTGTGGTAAAGTGTTAGAGTTTTGAGACCACGTTTGAGATCTGCTTGCAAATATGCTCCTTCCAGAAAGGCTTTGAAAAATGACCAACTTTATATTCCTAAAGCAGTCGCAGACATCATTCTTTTTACTCTTTACATGTATCCGTGCTGGATTTTAACATGGGTCGGGATCTGCAGCTTTTTCTTTCCCTTTTTCATGGAGTATGTTGAAAGTACACATTGCAAATAGTGTAGGGGATGGATAAGGTCAGAACAGGAGGAGAGCAGGTATTACAGTAGAGTGCATATTCTGTCATGGCACACAATGCATGGAGGAAGAAAATAAGCCCTAAAATGTCTGACCATTGTCTAGAAGGTCTCTTTTGTGTTATTGCATCCTGATGCATCTGAGTCACACAACATCTTGGGCTGTTTTCTGCCTGTTTAGGGTCCAGGAACTCGGAGGATGGGGATACCTACCCACTGTGTGCCTGTCCACCCTGGCAGAGCAGGTAATGGGCAGCAGGACAGCTGAGATTCACCTTACCAACAACTTCAATGCAAGGAGGAATTGCAGCCCTGGAGGTTAAGTTCCATGTGCGTCTTGAGCAGTGATTGTGAGGCTTGGAACACAAGTCCTGCTGTTGCCAAAGTGCTTTCAGTGTTGGGCCAGATGAATTGGTGAAGTATCAGTAAGCATTTTAAAGAGAAATAATGGGAAGGCTTTGGTAAAGCACATGAGGCTGTGCCTTGTCTCTTAGCAGTGATGCACAGCTGATTTGTCTTGTTAGCGAGCGTCTAGTCTGAATGTTCTCCTGTCACAGGCTCTTTATTTGGCTTCTGATTTTTACTTCTGTCTACTTGTTTATTGAATTTAGCTCTTTTCACCTAATAGGTGGATTGGTGATGCTGGCAAGGAAAAGCGGTGGAGGCAGGCAATGAGATTGCTCAGGCATGTGGAAGGTGACCTACGGAGGTAAATGTTGGACACTTATATCCCTGAAATATTACTTGAATATCCCGTATCACGCAGCAAGGGTTTTGTTCTTGGGTTAAGAGGGAGCAGGATGGATTACTGAGTGCAGGCTTTTGAGTAAGCTGAGCTGTTTGTGGTTCCTGGTAAAGGTGGGACCACCTCTGTAGCCAGCGATGAGCTGGCAGCAGCATTCTCGATTTCCACTAAGGTTCATGGGGGGAAAAAGTTCTGTACATGGCCCATGAGAGAGCTTTGGGAGGCAGTTCTGCAGGAGAACGCTTCTTAGGAAACCTCTCTGCTCTGCTTCAGGTGCTGAGGGCTGCCAAAGCAAAAGGGCAGAGCAGGGGAGGAGGTTCCACTTTCTGTGGAAATAGGTGAAGAAACGGTGTAAGAAAAGGAATGGCTGTGTGATGGGTATGTGGCAGAGCCATAGGGCCCGTTTGGTTTCCCTTCCTGGAAGGATGCTTTGGGAAATGAATAGAGTAAGTAAAGCAGCAGCTCCCAGGGAAAGATTAGAAGAAACAAAGGGCATCCTTTAAAGCCAAACATTAATGCTAATAGTATTTGAAATATGCATTAGGTGGCTTTACATATTTATGTAAGGTTTAAAAACAAAGGGTTTTTTGTGAGTTCTTCTTTTGGGACTGTACATTCTTTTGTATATATGCATTTTCCTTTCCACTTTCACAGTAATGGGTACCTACTTTCAAATGGGGGCCTCTGAACAGTGCAAGAGGTAGGGGTGTGCATGCTGACGCCAGAACATGGGGTTTCTGGCTGCTTTTGCTGGCTGGAATTCCAGGTTTCTCAGGCTTCTGCTTGATAGCTCCTCTTAAAATCAAACCCTCTGTGAAATAGCTTTCTTTTATACCCAGGGTTTGTGCTGGGAAGCATATCCCAACTGTCACAGGCACAGCTAAGACAATGATTTGTTTAATGAGCCAGACTTTCCCCCCCTCAAAGCAGAAGGATCCTATGAGCAGGTTTATCTCTTATGGTACGCACATGACTTGGTTTTGTCTTGAAAGTGCCCACCTATGAAACCCCTGTGCCTGATTCACCAGCGATTTTGTTCCATTGTGCAGTGTCATTTTCCTCTTTCTTCCTTCTTTCTGACCCCTTTTTACCCCCCCTCCCCTTTCTTTCTGTTCTTTGTTCCGCACCCTTTTCATACTTTGTATAGATTTCCCTCCCCTCTGACATTTTTACCATTTAAAAGCATAAAACAGGGCCTCTCTTCTCCTCCTGCAGCTGCGACCCCATCTCCTGCTGTACCAAATTGACACTTCTGCGAGCGGCAGCTCCAGTCACTCACTCGAAGGCTGCTGCTTTCACAAGTGCTGATTTAGTGCAGCAGGGGATGATGTGCCAGCTGTAGAACTCAGACAGAAATAAAGAAACAGGGGGTGGGGAGAAAAGGTACGAAGGAGAGGAGGGGAAGAAGGGGAGCACAGGGGGGTGGAGGATTTAAACTGCGACTACGGGAGCGAGGGGCATGAGTGCTCTTAATACTTATTATTTGCAAATGCAACTTTTAAACAAGACAGTGGATGATTTCAGTCTTCAAACTGAAACTGGGGAGGTTTAGATCGGATATGAGGAAGAAGTTCTTTACTGTAAGGGTGGTGAGGCACTGGAATGGGTTGCCCAGGGAAGCTGTGAATGCTCCATCGCTGGCAGTGTTCAAGGCCGGGTTGGACATAGCCTTGGGTGGCATGGTTTAGTGGGAGGTATCCCTGGCCATGGCAGGGGGTTGGAACTGGATGAGCTTAAGGTCCTTTCCAACCTGAACTGTTCTGTGATTCTATGATTCAGTTATACCGTGTGCTGTCCACTGGTGTGCAGGCTGAGGTTCTTAGAAATACACAAATCACAGAATCCCAGACTGGTTCATGTTGGAAGGGACCTTAAAGCTCCTCCAGTTCCAACCCCTGCCACAGGCAGGGACACCTCACACCAGAGCAGATTGCTCCAAGCCTCTGTGTCCAACCTGGCCTTGAGCACTGCCAGGAATGGGGCAGCCACAGCTTCTCTGGGCACCCTGTGCCAGCGCCTCAGCACCCTCACAGGGTACAGCTTGTAACTTAAATTACATAAATGGAGGCTTCCATCTTAACCATCCCTGATTTACCCTCTGTAATGTTCCCAGAGGAAATAGTTTGCAACTTACTGGCATCATAATACTGCTGTGGAACTAACAGGGTACTGTAAAGCTTGTGATGAGCTAACGTTTTCTAATGCAGCCTCCAAGTGCTCAGAGTGATGTCTGTTCATCCCTATTGATTGATTCTTGCTAAGTTCCTCGTGTGTTTTTCAGCTGCAGGGAATGGTGCGGGCTCATCCAGCGTTCCTTAATGCCTTCCTGCTGCATGAAAGGCAAGCCCTACTGAGCGGGCTTAAACTGCTGCATGAAGAGAGGGGCTCTTACCAGACCTTTTATAGCAGTTGCTTTGGAGCAGCCCTTCAGCAGTCACTGAAAAAGAGAAATAACCCTTTTAAACAAAGATGGAATCGTCCTGAAGTTTTGTTTTGGCAAGAAAATGCTGGGAGGGCAAACTAATTGTAGGTGATATTTACTGGTTACTGGTTTGTTGTTGTGGAGTTTTCATTTTCAGTCACCGACCCAGCAAATAAATGATTTCCATTGGGGCTAATACTTAGCTATCTGTCAGGGATCTGAAGCAGTGACTGAAATACACTGTGTGCTAAATATTAATATTGGTAGTGACATACACATCTTTTCTTAGCTTTCGTTTCTCCCTCGTGAGACCTCGATTGGAGGATTGTGTCCTCAGTATAAGAAGGACGTGATGCTGCTGGAGCAAGTGCAGAGGAGGCCACGAGGATGATCAGGGGCTGGAACTAGATGATCTTAAGGTCCTTTCCAACCCTAACTATATATGATTCTAAGATGAAGATGTAGAACATCATTCAGAGTGTATTTCCCCAAAGTAAGTTCAACATCTTTTCTTATTATGTACAAGTCTCTATACCACACTGCAATCAATACTCATTAACACTGCACAGTGTCAGGTGGGTTCAACTAAATAGAAGTGACTGCAGGAAGACGTGTGGGTTTGACCACTGATCAAGGTAGCTCTGGACTTCGCCTATCCTCTTCAGTGGAGGCTCCAAAGGTGCTAATACGTGGGTAACAGATAGTATTGTTTAAATCAAGAGATGCTTTGTAATAGGCTTTCAGAATGATCGCCTCTGTAATCTTGTTGTTCATCATATTAATTGAAGAAGCTCCTTTCTGATAACCTTAGGCTGTTGAGGATGCGTTCCCAAAGCATCAAAGGCTGAAGAAACTTAGAAAAGACCTAACGGGGTCATTCAGTCCATTTTTCTGCCAATGTAGGATTGTTTCATAGCGAACATTCTTTAGTGTTACGTCAACTTTAGTTTATAAAATCCCAAGTGAAAGCTTCCATATTTCTCCTTTGGAGACTTTCACAGGCTAATACATCTTGCTGTCAGGAAGATTTTCCCGATACTCTCTGGAGCTTAACCTTTTTCTTTCCATTATTTCTCCTTATATCCTTTTCCCTTGATGGCTTTACACACTTCAAATATTTATAGATTACTGTATTTTTCCCTTCAGAAGATGTTCTCGAAACTTTCTTTGGTTTATCAGTATCTCTGAGGCTTTGAAAAGCCCACTTAAGAGCTTCTATCTGAGAGCTACGTTAACCATCAAACCATACTACATACGCACACCACAGCTTTTTCTCCAGGTCCTTTTTCTCAGGGTTGAACACAGGTTCTAGCTAAGACAAATCCCATAAGTAAGATATTTTCACCAGTGATCTGAGAATGGCCCCTATGCTTTCGTTCTGCTTCTTGACGTACAGCTTTTCTGGGTTCTGTGGGTGAGAACCCCGAGCTGCTGTTGTTAATCTCACACCTCTTGGTGCTGCATTCCCCTTGGTCTTTATACTTCTGAAGCACACACAAAATTCACCTCATCCTGGTTAAGTGCAACTGCTGTGATCAGGACTCAGCCTATTTCCAGGGCAACAGAAGGCAAGAGAATGCGGGTGATGCTTGGCTCTAATCTGAGGTTTGTTTTGGAAGTCCAGGTTGGATTTTAGCTCCTTATTTAGGAGAAACTAAAATGTGTCCATGTGGGCAAATGCAGAGAGCTGTAACAGTTTATCAGGTGGACATCCCAGTGTAGATTAGTCCTGTGTTTGCATAGTTCAGGCTTGCAGAAGGGGAGCCAACCGGTGCCAGCTCTGAGTGTCGGCAAGCTGGTGTACTACTGGCGCTGCCTCTGTGCATCTTTCCCTGTCATAGGAGGGAGAAGCTGTAGCAGTCTTCTGTATCCTCATGGATACTGGTGCTACACAGACCATGTACTGCAGGCAGCTGGGAAACCTTGCTTTCTTTCAATGCAACTTGTTATTAGTGATGAGTGTTCTCTTAGAATCAGTAGTTAAGCACACATTGCTTTCTCCTGACACACAGTGCTTCAGACCGCGGATTCCAGCTGTATTGCTGGAGATCTCCATGTTTCACAGAGGCTGATCTGCCACAGTGTCTGCTGCCCGCTGCAGCTTTGAGCAAGCATGCAGGGTGGAAACACCACCCTGGGTGCACTCATAGCCTTTGCAGGTTCTACTGCCTGCCAGGCTGTTGTTTCTCCATCCCTTTCACAGGGAAAAACCTGTGCCTCCTGGGCTTGTTCCCAGGTCTGTATCTCTCAGAATGGCAGCTTTCTGCTGTTCTCCTTTTTGACAATTCCAAAGCATTTTCCATAGATCTTCCAGCTGACATTTACCTAAGAGAGTGTTTCTGTTGCTCCTTTTGGTGTGCCTCGTTTCTAGACCCTACTGGGTAGAACCTTTCTGCTTTACTTACGCTTGGTGATACCTTGCAGGTTCCCATCTTCCGCATCTCTCAACGATGAGATTTACTGCCTAATACAGATAGTTCAGTGCCCTTATTTCTATATTTAATCTTCAAGAGATTACTCTCAACTGTACTTCTAGAACAAGTCTCAACAACAGTGTTTCCTAGCAAGTTTCCCTTGGCTCCTTTTCATTGTAACTGGAGTCAAAAGAGGAACGATACTGTACTTCCGCTGACTGTTCTGCTTGCCTGATGCACGGGGGTATTTGCTCTTCACGTGTGGTAAGAGTTAAAAGCAAGAGAAAAACGTGTAAAACTTTATTTTTTTGGCACCCAGCTACAGTAGATCCTGTTAGAAGAAACATATGGCCTCGCACTAACAGTGTTAAAGCTCTGCTAAAGTATTGCGTGCATGACATTGACAAATTTCCTCCAGGCTTTTTGTTTTCGGTGCTATTAAGCATTCAAAGTCCAGTATTTCATTACCACTGATGATACGGGGAGCCTTATTGGCATTCTATCCATCTGTTCATAACATGCATTATTAAATGTGAAGCAACTAGTAGGTAGGAGTGCACTTGCCAGCTGTACAACGAATTCTCAGCAGTTTTAGTGCCCTCTATATGTTTTCTGCTGGTTTCTCAATCTGATTTGCAGCTGGGAGGTTTTCTTCTCTTGGTGTTGCACATTGCACAGAGAAAAGTTGCTTCAGAAGAGTTCTCTGTTTCGTTATCCTTAATCCATCATTTCAAGGAGCCTTTTAACATCGAAGGGCCGTCTCTGCTCTCAGATCTCACTAAGCAGCGTGCTTGTTCTTTGCTGGGGAGCAAATCTGCTGCATTACCTATGAGCAGGACAATGGGGCCCCAATGAGTCGCCCTATTCGTATATTTTTGGAACCCAGAGGAATTGGTTTGACTATTTACAGATTATAACAGTTGGTAGTTGAATGTTTTATTTTCATTCCCAGTTGGTACAATATGTTCACCGCTGATGCTAATGGTTTGACCATTTGATATCACATATGGTCCACTATTTGGGTCTCCTGAAGCTTTCTTTTGTGGTCAGGCTGCTTTCAAACTCTCCCATGTTTAAGTTTGTTCTGTCTGGCTGTGAAACTCTGAAACTTGGCAGCTGCAGTGAAAATCAGGAGTTCTGTTGATAAAGATTCGAAGAATTCGGGTCAAAATGTCCAAGAAAGAATATTTTGATACAAAAATTGAACAAAACCAAATGCCTGAGTGGCTCATGTTTAAATTTAAGAGAAACGTCCTTTCATCTTTCCTTGTCTTTGAAGCTGTGATTGAGTTACCCTCCGGTGTTTCAGCACCGGTGAGTGTTGTCAGGACTCGCTTTCACCGGGCATCCTGTTCCCTGGAAAACAGTTGATGTGGAATTTGTATTGCTGGAGTCATTGTTTGTGGTTTAATTTACATAGTGCTTTCCTGGTGCTGTCTTATGGAAGAGGGCAACCTGGAAAAGCCAAATAATTTCCCGCTTGGTTTCTAGAATAAGAGTGCCGTAAAAGGGAACTAAAATAACACAGGAACCAAAATTAACATGGCAAGCCAGTCTGAACTTCTTATCCTGTGATACACGAGTGTTTATACTGGCTCTAACCCATAACTGATAAAGCCACAATCTCATAAAAAGATGATTTCCAAACGTGTTGCATTACCCTCTGGGAGCTGAGATTCTCGTTTATTCATAGGAGTAGATCATAATAGCTCTAATTCCTGAGAAGTGGGCATTGTGTGATAATTGAGCAGGCTAGTACATTAATTGTCCTCCACTTCACCTCTAGGTGTTTAACTCCTTATTTAGTCAACCAGCAAAAACTAATACTCCCTAAATAAGCATTATTTTACTTCCTGTTCAAATAGTTTTCCTAACTGGGCAGTTTATGTAAAATAAGTTTATTCATGTAGAAGAGGCATTGAAATCAGGTTAACGTATTCAGTGCCATTTGCTGGGAGGACAGGGGTTTTGTGGTTCTATTTATGGAGCCGTACAACTTCAGCTGAAGAACAGCAATGTCCTTCCTGCTCGCAGGAATGTGCCTCTGTTTAATGGGACAGACTTCACAGTTCTTCCTGCGTGGCTTCTGCTTTCTTACAGCCTCTCTGTTGTCTCACGGATGCTCGTTAGGAGAGCAGGTAAGCGCGCGCTGGAAGTGGTGTTTGTGCCCGCAGCGTCTGGCTCCTGCCACTGGGCTGAATGAGGCAGCTGATGGCAGGAGAGGGGCCCTGACTTAAGGTTAAGACGCAAATGTGCGTGTTGCTGGTTTAGGCAGCCCTTCGAAGCAGATTGAACTGGAGCTGAAGCAGGAGGCTTTTTGTCAAGTGGGTAAAGTCAGTGTTCATCCCAGAGCTCTACAGAGGAAACTGATGTTTTCTCCTCAGGAGAAAAATACACCTGGAACCCCCAATGTTTTTGCAAGGGAAACTAGTAGATAAGTAAAGTTCTGCACTCTACTATAAGCAGTCACAGGGAACTGGAACTTACAGTAACACTTTTGCATGCGGAGAAGTTGCCTACCTTAAAATGTCTTAAAAAAAGACTGAGGAGATAAAGTATTAATGGAGAATCTCAGCAGAGGACTGGGTGCCTGATGTGGTGAAACCCATGCTTTAGGCAAGACTCGATGGAAATCCAGAGAACTGGCAGTACCTAAGACAGCTTAAGAAGCTCGTAATGTGTGCCTCTCACTACTTATTAGATAGAAGTGAAAGATGATGGAGGAAGAGCTTGGACTTACAGGCCGCAATTGAAATGAAATGATGTTCAGGAAAGAACATACTTCTCATAAATAACAGAACTAGATGCTAAGAACTAGAAACAATACTGTTGAAACATCATTTTCTTGGCCTGATATAAATCAATCACAAGCCTACAGGTCTCCAGGAGTAATAGCTTGGGGGTATCCAGCAAAACCTGGGTATCTCAGTGCAAAAGTGGTTGTAACTTGTATATCTTATGTTCATGAGCATGTCCCCAGGGGTCTATGCGCATCAATTTGGGGTGACTGAGAGTGGTTGGAGTGCCCTGCAGTGGTCTTGTACACAGCTAACTAAGAAGGAGCAGCAGGGTAACGTGATGGCATGCTCATTGTGGAGGTGGCGTGTCTTGTGCCTGCTCTCACTCCCTATCACCATCTCCAAAGGCAAGCGCAGTATGTCCCCTATGGAAAGTGAGGGGTGGAATGGGCTTGATGAAAGCAGCTTCATCTTGGTAAAGGGCTGAGCAGAAGAACAGCATCCAGTTGTAACTTCTCAGCCCTAGATATATTTTGGGGAGTTCTTTCTCGTGAATGGGGTTAAATTACGTATAGTGTTAACGCAGTCTTCTGCACCACTGTAAATGAGTTGTTAACATGGCACTTCATCGCAATAATAATTCAAAGCTACCAGCAGGCTTGATGGGTCTGCAATAAATGTTTTATTATTTCAGGAAAATATACTCGACAAGTTGCAATGTGCCATGCTCATTCATGCTGTAAATCAACAAATATCAGCAGGCTGAATAGGAAAATGAAAAGCTTATTTAGGAACTGACACAAGCTTTCAGATGAGCAGGGATGGCTGAAGTTAACTGCATTCATTTTTCTTTGCTTGTCACAGTTGCCACTTGAATTTCACTGCTAAAGATTGTGGGTAGTTTTGCTTTATGAAATTATATCTACGGAAACAGTATTTGCATTTATATAGGCTTAGTTATAATAAAGGTAAACCTAACACACCCCCTTGGCTCTGCAAACAAACAAACCGACCAGCCAACCAGAGACCTCAGTGTTAAAATGATGTCTTATCCCTCAGTTTTCCTAGATCGGAACAGCATTCAGATAAATGGTTCCCACTGCCTGCTTTAAAAGCCCCAAACTGGTAACTAGAGGAAATGCAGGAGTGCTGAGCTATGGTTGCCTTTCCCGCCTTCAGCTCTCCTGTAAGGCCACCTCTGTCCTCACATGGATAAACCAGAGTTTTCTTAAGGCACAGATTGGATGGAGACTGGGAATTAATATGGTCCTCATGGAGCAGTGATGAAGTGGTTTCAATCTGCTCTGCTACTATCGTCTCTTGTCTCCTCCAGCACCTGAAGGCCCTCACTTGAGTATGGAAAACGAAGTCCTAAATGCTGAGCAATGGCTTGTCCTGAAAACTGTACATGTTCAAACAAGGTATAAATCCCTTTGCAACCTCTGTGTGTGGATGTCCTTAGAGAGATGAGACTGCTTTGATCAATCCTATCAGAGGAAGGAGGAACCAGGATGACAAGTCAAGGTAATGCATCGTATTCCTATATAGGCTTGAAGAGGACATGGTTTTCTAAGTTAACTTCAGAAATATTTGGGGTTTGGGGTTTTTTGGTGGTGTTTTTTTTTGTTTGTTCACCCTTTCTTCCCCCAGAGAGAAACAAAGAGAACATAAAATCTCTCTATCTGTATCTCTCTCTCTCTCTCTCTGTATCTCTCTATTTCTCTATCTCTCTGTCTAGCTCCCTCTATCTCTATATCTATCTGTCTCTCTCTCTCTCTCTCTCTCTCTCTATCTATCTATCTAATCTGTCTATCTGTCTATCTGTCTATGTCTCTAAAGCATTTGTGCAGTGATGGCTTACCCCTGGTCACGGTTCTCCAAAGGCAGCAGCTACTTTGTGTGTGGCAATTCAGTAGACCTGCCTCATGAAGATGGCAGCAGGGACTGGGTATAAGAGGAGGATGCACCTGGACCAGGCTGGAACAGAGCAGAGCCTGCCCTGATGAGTGTTCACAACCTTTTGACTGCAGCACCATCCCAAGCAAGCTGCTTATGGGCGGAGGAAACAGTAGGAGAAAAGGTAGGAGGTCTCTGTTGAGGTTTGTGCCCACTGGTGTGTGTGCATTTGAATGTGCATTTGGGCAAATGTGAACATTCGTGTGTGTCTGTAGACACACACAAAGCAATTTTGTCTCTCTTTAGTCTTTGTAGTGGATTTCTTCCAGTTTGGTAGATAGGAGTATCTGCCTGTGAATGGGTGCTTTCTCTGTGCTCTTGGTTGTGGAGTTACTTAGCTGCAATCTTGACCATCTCAACTGACCATCTCAATTCTCTGTTTTCGGTAGGTCAGTTTGCATCACCTAAATACGCCATGATTTTGTTGTGGTGTCCTACGTGCCTGTAGGAGAGGAGTCTAATCTCGTAGCCAGCAAAACTTGGTCTTGAATGTGTTGGGCTGTTCAGAACAGTGTTAAGCATCCTGTGGCTGGAAGCAGTCTGCTTGAGGATGGTTGCCTTTGCCCCAGTGAGATCCTGCATTGGGTGTGTGCTTCCAGCCCCCAGGGAGTACTGGTGAGGCCTTGCTGATGGTGCTGGCTGCTGGGGTTCCATGGACATCATGTCCTGTTGAGGAGGCTTCACTTCCTTGGCACTTCAACTTTTCAGTCACAGAACTACGTTAAGGATATATGTGATGTGTGAGAAAACCGTGCAAGTGATGTGTTGCCTTCCCCAAACTACTGAACTTTGTCAAGGGAAGTGAAAACACTTCACCCTTTTGGAATGTAATAATGAGCACTTTGCTTATGAGAATAGGAGCCGTGAAGAATTTAATTTGGAGAGCTGTCTTAGACTTACTTCGAATGGAATTATCCGAAGCTTTTGTCACCATGATGATACTTAAAAAGGCAAGAATAAGTCAAAGTCTCTAAAAACGTCCCTGAGATAGTCCATAGTGTAGGACTGGAGTTTGTTTCACAGGGGGGAAAGAAAAGGTTTGCTTCTTGAGCCAGCTATTTATATGCTAAGGGAAGTCCAATTAAGATGACTGAATTGTAAGAAATGCCATAAAATAGAGGAGGCAACGGGCATTTAATTGTAGCTGTGCTGCCTGGCACCCATATAACAAAAGGGAAAATGCTCACCTACAACACAGAGTACTGCCTAAAACCTTTGGTGTGATAAAGAGACAGTAGAGGGTGTAGACACACACCTCGAAACCTGCATCTTCTGATTTTCCTGAAGGTGTTTTCCAATTATCAACACAGTTTAAGGGAAAACGGTGTTGTTTTAAGTGGTGAGACCTTCAACTCTGGTCACGGGTCGAAGAGAAAGCATCGTGTGCTTTAAGACAAAAACGTTGCCTGAGAAAATGGATTCATGACCCAGAAGAATGTATAATTGATGCGTGTGGTTGTCTAGATGGCGGAATAACAATTGCAAGCATTAGAGATGAGAGCTGGAACTAGTCAGGCAGTGAGGCAGGATGTATTTTATAGGTCATTTGGGCTCCATTCAGATCTACAGGTTGCTATTCTTTCTCCATACTTGAAAGCATTAATGGATTATTACAAAAGGAAAAGGATGGTATGCAATAATGGTTTAAATTGAAGCGCTGGATATGTATCACCACTGTGTGACTTCTAAATGAATGCTTCATTTAGGAGATTCTCTCATGACATACTTGAAAGTTTGCCAGAGCACCAAGGAATTGAAACAGTGAATTGACCAGCAGCAAGAGTAAAGGCCAGTGCATGGTACAGTAGAAATAGTTCTTATCTTTCATGGCACGGACAATAATAAATAAGAGCAATTCGCCAAGAAAGAGTTTTCAGAGCTGATGTCCATCCTCTTCAAAGCAGATGAACGGGGTTTGTTCTGTGTTGTTTCGTAATACTAAGTTAAGAACAAAAGAGAAGTTTGGAAAGAGGTTTAACTGTCAAACAATCAAAGCCAAAAGCGCAGAATACCAAAGTCAAATTCTGAATCCCTACTTGTGTGGAAAATGCTTTTTTCATCTCAAAATTGATGCAAGTTAAAGGGTGGAGAATTTTTTCTGCTTTGTTTCACTTGAACATAAAAGTTTTATTCCTGCTTTTAACGAGTAGTATTTTACAAATGTAATGGAGCATAATTTTACCAGGTTTCCCTAAGGGAAAGTCGTGGCATGATTACCCAGGCAGTGCCATCTCATTTAGTATAATGCTTACAATATACATGCAAATATACTTAGGAAGCTCAACTTTGAGGTAGATGGAATGGCATTCGGATAGTCATAGAGCAGTGCAGATGCTGAAGAAAGTTTTGCAGGAGGAATATGCATTGACTGACTGGTCCCTGCAGCCACACATGCCCTCAAGTGATGCTTCTCCGCGATGCAGAAGGTTCAAGCTGTGCCAGAGAGAAGTACCTGGTGCGCGTATGTTTGGCACATCTTAGCTTGGCCCTATTCAAGCCCCTTTCATAGCATATCCCAGCAGGCACAGCCTGGAGAATGAGCCATCCCCTTAGGAACCGAGCTCTTGTAGTATCCCTCGGGATGGTGGGACACAGAGGGGGGCTCCATGGTCATGAAAAGAGGTTCAAGCCAGGTCAGTTAGAGGCACAGAGAGAGGACAGAGCTGGGAGTTTCAGGCCAAGAGTGTGCTCTCCAAAAACCCCCAGCTAAGTTCGAAGTAATAAATGACTTAACACAGTGCATTGCAAACTGCAGTTCCAGCATGTTAGGTGTAAAGAGCAAGTAAAAATCTCTGTTATAAGCTAGTATAAAAGGTCTTACATTTACGGGAGTTGTAGGGATGCTCTTTCTTATGCATTGATGAGGCAGAGATCTGTAAGAAAAATTACCTGACTATCCTGCTTTCTTGATAGAGCAATTTTAAGGCATTCTGCTGGCACAAATGAGGGAGCATATTCCCTAGTTCAGGACCAATGCATAGTCTTTTGCTTCCATTTTAAGTGTGTTCTGCTAAATTCACCCCAGACTCTCGTACCGGGTCTGGCTCTCACTTAACCTGATGTAATCACCCTACCATCACAGAGACCAGAGACGCTATCTCATCAATGAAGTGATGTAAAAGTCCAGTCGGTGTGAACCTAGTCTTGACACTGGTTATTTGGAGATGCTTGAAGGAGGCAGTTGAACCCACTTTGGAGTCAAAGCGGCAGCAGTTTCTAGAGCTCTCCTGCAGGACCGCTGGCAGCAGTGCTGCTGCCTTAGCTGGCACATCTGGATTGCAGGTGTCCGGCCAGCAGTGGGCCTGGCAGCTATCACCCTGCTTGGGTAGGCAGATCCTTTCTTGTTCTTTTGGGGAAGGTCACGGGATAACAAAGAGAAATGAAGTGCAGAAGCTCAACATCTGTTAGATTTCAACTTTTCCTTTGTCAGTGTGCGTAGCTCGGATCTGTTTGGAGCAGCAATAGATAGGTTAGAGCAAAGTCTGCATTACAGATGTATTCCTGTATCTGCTATGGAGAAAACTGGACAAAGACAACTGTGTTGTAGCTAGTGCTCTCTGTTCTCTGACACACTTGAAGCCAAACTGCTTTTTAGCAATCAGAAGGGTTATTTGTTTAATCTGTTTTGTTTTCTTTACATTTCTATTTGGCACATCTCAGTTACCTGCCAATAATCAGGAATGGCAGTTGTTCCGGTTCCCTTTTAGTCAAGTGTAAAACCTGTCACTCAGATCAGCTCACACCTGAGTCAGTATCAGACCAAGGTAGTGTTTGCTCTTCCTTGTTCATTAGTGAACATTTCATCTGTGGCCTGGGGTGGGTAAATCTCCGAGTGCATCTTATTTAACCCCTAAAAGCATATCCTCTGTTCAGTGACAAGGGGTACCCCAGGGTTCTGCCTGCCCAGCTCAAGCCTGTGGAGGACAAAGTTGCTGGATTCTGCCCATCACAACCTTGTCCACTGAGACTGCTTGGGTTTCTGTGCTTCCATGTCGGAGGAGATGCTTTCAGATGGGCTGGAACACTGAATTCAGGCTTTGATTCCGTGTTTGTTTGCTTTTCAAGGCTAGTAGAGGATGAGTAGGAGCGCTGAAGTTGCAGAACCCGGGACACGTGCTGCTTCCTTCTGCAGTACAAAGGGGGTGGCTCTGGTTCTGCGATGTGCAAAACAGCTTTAAACCAAATAATCTGGTAATGTGGTTTAATATCAGCCAGAGATAGAGTGGGGGAGAATTTTGTTTAACCAACTGTAGGAAAATGCAGGCAAATCAAGGAAATGTGAGCAGTAAGTGCCCCAAACCCACAGTGCTTTAAGCTCCTCGGTGGATGATCTAATTCAAAAGGAAACTGGTGTTAGTTCATGGTAGCTTAATCCTCTTTACAGTAAAGTTGGACCGTTTTACCCCTCAGTGAGAATATCCATGCAGGAATTTAATGCATTTAAACTTACATGAATTTTCATTGTGGGTTTAGTTCATTTTTCTTAACTTTCCTGAATGATCCTTTGCAGAAAACCCCATAGACATAGACGGTGCAGGTTTTATTTAAAGCATAGTCATGTAGTCATGCCCTTAATGTAATAGGGGTTTTAGGAAACCATGTTAAAGGGTGAGAACTACTTTGTAAGCTGCTCATATACATCCTGATCCCACAGGGTCACAGATTTAATTCTTTACTGGTGCCTGCACTGTCTGAACGTACTTGGAAAGCTTTAATGTAAGTGCTTGGTATCTGCTTGCATGCTGGACGCTGCAGCCACTCTTCACACATAATGCCAGGCCCTGGAATTTTGGGCCTAAGGCTCATCAAAAATAGTTGCAGTGATTACTCTTAGTTCATTCTATCCTCTGTGTTTTTTTTCAGGCCAAAGATTTGATCACTTTGGGGTGGTTTTGCCTAACCTGGTTGTATCATCAGCACAATGCCAGAAGCATCTCTCAACTTGTGTGGAGAGCTTCAGTCCCTACCTGATGGGGGTAAGGAGGGAAGAGGAAAACACAGACTAGACCTTTGTCCAGCATGTCTTTGGAACGTTTGTAATGCCAGACAAATGGTATGACCCACAGGAAAAGGTGGTGCTGGAGGCCTGCAATGCTGCGCAGTGTCAGCAGAAAACAGCATTATGGAAGGCCACTTCTGAACAGATTGGAGCACTGCTGACTGCGAGGGCTGTCCCATGGCAATGAGAGTCCTTACTGCTGCTCATCTGGTTCAACTGGCCACGAAGGCAAATGGGTTGGAAGTTGTCTTCAGCACGATGCTAGGCTCCAGGATGGTAAGTTTCAGGAGACCGTTAATTGCTTTGTAAAGCTCTGTGATCAGGAAGCCCCAGAGCCACTTCTTGGTCTTCCATACGAGGTCTTAGTGTTCAGCAAAAGAAAGCAGTGTTAGGCTTAGCTGAGTGAGCCTCCATGGGCTTTTAGTGCGGGATGCTCTGGAAAGGCAATATACCTCGAGAGGGGTAAGGAATTCTTTGTTTAAACCTTTCTTTGTTGTTTCTGCAGCCTTATTTGAGCAGTTTACTTTGTTGTGACTTTAGTCTGAAGCTGAGGGCACTAATAAAGCTGTTATATAAAAGCATTATTGGTATTTGAGGTATTAAGGCTGTATTTGGGGAGTTAAAGTTGGCCCTGTCTGATGTTATTAGTTTGTGTTTTAGCAGTGTTTGTGTGCCGTGCCTTTTGGAGTTGATGCATAACGACTCAAGTCAGCTAAAAGTGTACGGCATTAATGAAACTGTGAGCCACATAAAAGACTAAATTGCTTTTTCTCTTTCTGTAATTGCCACTACAATAAAAGCTGCCTTTACTGTACAATTTTTCAGGGTTAACCCCTGCAGAGCTCCCAGCTTGATGAGGGAGAAGTGTGATTAGAGGTGTGGGGAAGCGGGAGAACAGCTGACTAATAGTAATTAGGGGTGCTCGAAGGCTGGAGGCAACAGAAGGCAAAAGTTGTAACCATGTCCCTCCCACCCCTCCCCAGTTCCCTGATGAATTGCAGTGTAATACGTGAGGATCAGCTGTGGTCCTGCAGCAAGAGCAGCTTTTGCATCCTTTTCAGCCCTCCTGCTGAACAGGGCACTTAGCGATGGGAAGGAAGGGGCTGGAGTGGCCAGTTGTGGCTGCAAGGCAGGAGAAAAAGGGAATGGTGGGGTTTGTGTTCCTTATGGGCGCTGTTTTGAACAACAGCAGGATTATTCTGGAGTGAGAGAGCAGAGGTTTCAGCCAGCAGAGCAAGGGGAGGATTTGGTGGACGTGGAGCGTTTCCTATGGGATAAGCGTGCCTCCTTCCAAGTCATTATGCCATCCCTATATTAATCCTAAATACAAACAAACCTCCTTCTGCTGAAAAGTCAGCAATGTGTGCTTAAGTTTTAGGTAATTCACCACCTACCAAGCATTGGCAATGTGATACATTGCTGAAAGTGAAAAAGAGCATCCACTGAAGGTATACAGGCATTGAATTGTGTTGTTTTAAATGGAACAGAAATGCCCTATCATTGTAATCTGGGGGACTGTCCTTGCTAGAGAGGTTGAAAAGCTCTTTGCAGCATTCGCATGGTCAAGCAATGCAAATGCTAACAAAGAGTGGTGATTGCTTCCCCTGCTTTCAGGTTCCTATATGATCTGTTCTGTTTTGTTGTTTCCTTCCTATTAGAACAGAAAATACTGTCGAAAGCATGGAAAATACATCTGATTTTAGGAGATGTCTCAAATACCATTTCATCTGGAAAAAGGGTTAGAATGAGTAACCTGCCGTGTTCAAAAAGGTTGCTAATTACCTGAATTTCACTGTGGTTTAATTAACAGCAACTATGGTAGACGTGGGAGGTGGTGCTTATCACCTGCCAAGGAAAATGTTGTCTTTTGGAGGAGGGGAGGTGATGTCAACCAAAATACAGCTTGATTATAGATCTTCAATAGCATTGCCTTCAAAGTCTTTTGATGGGCAAAAGGTGACTGAGCATTAAAGAAGTAAGAGAATGGAGAACAAAGATACTACAGCACCGACTGTCTCCAGTGTAGGGTCTGAGAGCCATCAGCATCCGCAGTGCTCGTTGGGGAAGAAGGTGGCTGAAGGAGGCTTTCAGATTGCAGCTGAATGGGGAGCAGTGCACATAGCGACTCACAGGGAGTGTATCAGATCAGGTGTATCACGCCAAGAGTTTGCTATCTGTGAACCAGATCTATGTTAGTAGAGGCAAAAGTGTTGCTGGTCAAGCGTGCTTCGTGTTGATGTTATCCTTTCTTTGTTGTCCTTGTTATCCATTTTAAGAAGTGCAGTCTGTAATTCTCTTTGAAAGTACCTTATAGCCAAGGAAGTTTGGTGCAGGTAGTAATCATTTGTTACAGCCAGCTCTGCTCAGAGTGGTTGGATGCATGGAAATGATGGAATCATCTTAATGAGGCGATGGGTCTGGGCTGGAAGTTGCTGAGGTCAGTGGAAAAGTGGCATTTCATGTCCACTGGATTCAACAAACCAAGATTGAATCCTTACCTTAGGTTAGCCTTGGTAAAGGTTCTGTAATCTGATGTTTTCCTTGCCTGTTCTATGTGTGTCCAGCATTCTTGTTCTTCCTCCAGAGGCTGAAATGCAGGATGCTGGGAGCCAAGGTAGGCACAGTCTGTTGAGATGTGTAGTAGTTGGTAGGTTAGCATTATTTCACATTCAAAAAGGTGTTTGGGTCTCTTCCTCTTTAGAAATGGCAAGGAATGTATTTCTGCTTTGGAATGGAGGGAAGCAAAATGGGGCATTCATCTTCCATAAACGGGATTACAGGCTACAAGGTGTTTTGGGTTTCTTTATGTTGGTGTCCACATGATTGTGAATGTATAGGCTGCCCTGCAACTACCTATTATAGGCCAGCCTGTATTTCCATAGCGTGGTCCCCATTGTAGGAGGTACTAAAGAGCAGGACCCACCAGAGAAGGGTTGGTTTATGCCACTCTGTCATTCTCATTCCCCTCCTGCTTACTTGGCACTCCTGTCTTTGTCCCATTGCTGCCCCATGGGAATGAGTAACCCCTGCATGGCTGCTCGTGCAGGGGCCACTTGCTGCTCCAGAGGGGCTGGCTGCCGTTTCCAATCGTATTGCCTGATTGACAATATAACACCTTCATCCCAGAGCTTGTCTTCCCAACGTGCTTTTACTGCAGTTCTCCACCTCTGTTTCAGGCCTAAAGAATGGCTTAGTTGCTTGTGTTGTATGTTTTTCCCCCAACTCTAATAGTTGGTCTCATAAAGGATATTACTTCATGCCCATAAACCTTGGCTCTCTGGCCTGCATATGTGTTCCTTGGGGGCAGCAAGCAAGAAAGCAACCTCCTTAAGCCTGGAGTTTCCTTGTAGGAGGAAATTGTAGCCACTGAATTATAGATTTAATCATTAAACTACTTCTGACCCCATTACACCCAATTTGAATATGCATTGGGCTTGAGAATGGGATTCCCAAGATGCTGGTTCAAATGACCCTGTCCTGCCTGCATACCCAGAAGTCCCAACAGGGAAGGACTTGAGGGCTTTGGCCATATTTTAGAGGGACATAGGAGTCCTCTTCAGAGCCTGGAACTCCAGCCCTTGCCTGTGGGCATCATTTGCTCATAGGACGTTGGCTGTGGTTTACTAAGCTCTTTAACTGTGGGGAAGGAATACTTAATGCAGGTTTTCCCCTTACCTAAGTTTCATGGACTGCTCAGCCTTGCCAGGTGAAAAAGCCTTAAGCTATTTCTTAAACCCAGCCAACAAAATATGATGCAGCAAACCAAAACCAATGGGTTTCGCCCCATGCTAGGACAACCTTCGGGGTCACTCGAAGCGGCCAGACCTCATCATACTGAAACTGGTGGTTTGGAAAGTGCTTCATCCGTCCGTAGTTTTTGGAAGTGGCTTCACCAGCTCATTGCCTTTAACTTCTGACAAGAAATATTGATGTAAGGGATGGGTAAAGTTTATGACTCATGGAGGTATTTGCTTCACTCACGTGTAATTTCTAGTGCTGACGAGTAGTCAGCCTGCACTCAGCTGAGAAAGAAGCGGCAGTGTACGAAGCAGAGCAGATTGATTCAGCTGGCCTTTCTTCTTCACTCTTTCTGGTATAAGAAATATATAAGCTTTTATATATATAAAAATAAAAGCATATATATATATGTAGCTCATATATATATATAAAAGAGCTAGTTAATATTGTGTAAGATTAAAAGGCAGGAGGATGAAAGGATATAATGCAGCATTAGCTGTCAGTGCCCCCATGTGTTGTTAGGGGCAGCCTAGGCTCACTCTTAGCTAATTCAAAACTTCATTAGACATTTATAAAAAGAAGTGTTCGTTACGTTAAGAAGCATAACCATGGTTGTGAACGCTCTTCTTCAAGTCACCAGCCAGTAGCATCATGTAGTTTGGGCTGCTGCTCTTCACTGGATGGTTTACTTTATGGGTTTTCTAGCCATATCTTTGGAGTATGTGGTGCTGATGACCCCCCAGCTCAGAGCTGGGCAGTTTCACTGTCTCAACTCCTTGCTATGGGGCCTTGAGCTATTTGGTGTCTATGGGACACAGCTCGGCTCCCAGTTCTCTGTGTACCAGTGTGGATGTTGGCACTGTTGGGAGCGGGAGGGTCAAGCAGGTTCAGTGCCGGGTCTGCGTCCTGAACCGAGGAGCAGGACCTTGCATCAGATGTGCTCCAGCTTTACTGGGCTGTTGGAGTTCCCATCTCTGCTCTGAGATGCACTTTGCTCCCTGCCCTGAGCATTGCCACTGCTGCACCGGGGCTATCCCATTGTGCCCCTGGGTCAGTCACCACCTTGCAGGATGTACTGAAAGCTAAGAAATCAGGGTTTGTTTTACAGCAAAGTGTTCTGCCATTGCCCACTAATGTAGTGCTGCATAGAAGCACATGCTTCTGGAGGGATAATGCTGATTCTGAGCTGCTCAGGGTCTGGCCTGCAGAGTTTTAACACAGAAAATCTCTCAGGAAGAAAGGGGGTTTATGTTTGTGGGGAGCTAAGGAAAACCTTGCTGCATCATCAGGCTGGGTGTAAAAGCCAGTGGCTGGCAGGCAGTGATTGCTGCTTGCCGCAGTGCTGGGAAAGGGAGATCAGGTATGGAGCAGGAATAGCAGCCAGGATCAATACATCACGTGGCTTTGCCAGCAGCACTGGCCAACGCAAGCCAATACTTAAGCCATGATGGACAAACAGCAGGGCCTGAGACAAAGGGAGGAGTGAGAATGCATGGCGAGGCGGTGAGTGGGAGACAGCAGCAGAGAGCAGCATGGAGCCGTGCTGGCAGGGCCAGCATCTGCAGTGGGCAGTAGCGATAGCAATAGGGTTTTCGGCGCTGGGAGCTCTGTGTGTACCAGCATGTTTCATCACTTGGCAGCATGTTAGCAAGGATTGACTTGGGGTGTGCAGGGTGGCGTTTCTGGTCCACGAAGCGCGCGTTCATCGCTGTGCCGCAAACTTTGCATCCCGCTTTGCCACGCGGTGTGGTTTGTGATAGAGCTGCCTCGTGCCTCTCCGACGTCTGCTTTCGTTTGGATGCATCCTGCTGCTGAGCTACTTTGTTGGGTTTTAACCTAAGCGATGGAAAAGCCTTCAGTCGCTGCTTAAAAAGGGTAAAATTGCAGTTGTACTTGAGGGAGCAGCAATGATCTCTTTTGGCATCATGCTGTTATCGCAAATGCGGGTGTGTGTGATTTATCCTAATTAAAAAAATATGACAGACGTAAGCCAGAGAAACGTCTGTAAATGACACAATCTGGTCCTGTCTTTGTTTATCACTATCATCATGCATTGCTGGCCTCCTGAAATTATTAGCCTTTGTTGCTTGCTACCAGCCACAGGCTCTTGCCTGTGGAACCAAAAGGTGTGCAGTAGGAAAGCAGAATGCATGCATTTTAACGTGGGATCAGGGTTTCACTTAGTTACGCTCAATCCTTCCTTATTGCTTTCTTTTGATGTATTTTCTGTCTCTTTGGTGGGTGGAACATGATTCCTCAAGCCTGGAGCTGAAATGCAGAAATCTGGAGTGGCGTTCAGAATGTTCTCTTTCTCTGAGTGAATGAAAGGGTTGGTTATCCGCTTCGTAACGCCACCAACTATCAGATACCCACTGGTCATTTCCCCATGTGTGTCAAGTAAGTTTTCGCCTCTGAAGGGATGCTCACTGGTGCGTTAAAGAAAGATGCTGCAATATTCTGTATCACAAAGGTTAAACACGTGGGATTCGCTGTAAACACTCATTTTACCCCAGCTAGCCTGTGAAGATTTCATTTTGCCTCATTTATCTTCTCCCTTACCCTATGCTAAACCATCCCGAGCTCCGATGAAAGAATCATGTCTCCATTCATTTCCTATCTTGCTGAATTGCCATTGCATTTCCTATCATCTGCACATAATCCTATTCTCTCCATTATTGTCTTAATACCAAGTACAGCACAAGATAATGGATAGGCACTGTAATAACAGTGTGGCCTGTAGGAGCCCCTCGAGGGAAATATCTTTGACGCTGGTAGAATATTAATGCATCCCAGGTCCCTGATCTTCCTCTTTCACTTCATCTCCTGTTTTCTAAACTACATAATGACTTTCATATACATGACAAAAGCATTAGAACAGAAAAAGGCTCATTGATGAGCAGCAGGGCTGTGTGATATTAAGAAGCACTGTTCTCAGTTCTTTGTACCATTTTTGACCACCATCAGAGACAGTGTGTGCAGGTAATTTCTGATTTGAATAGATAGAGGCATAAAGAAGCATTATTGCACCCTGTTAATCCAAATGCCCATCACAGGCTCGGCATGAAAATGAATTAAAATGTAATTCTTCAATAATGCATCTGTCTACGGGATGATTTTCAGCAGATTAAAAACAAACAACTTGATATCACTTAGAAAGGGTAGCGGATTGTTTCTGAGAAGTTTAATCATCAGCAGATTATGAATGGAGCAGTAAATCAAAGCGGGCTATGTTGAACAATGTAGATTGTGTCGTAGCGGCAATTTATAGCCCGTAATTCTTTAATAAGAGGGAAAAAATTGATTTTTGTGAGCATAAACATGGAATCCTGTGAGAATGTGGCGGCTCTGATTGCAAAGGGGGGGGTGAAAAACGCTACTCTTGTCATGTAGGAGCAATCACCTTTCATTCCGCTCATGAGAAACAGAAGTTTGCTCCCATAAGCGTACCTCCTTTCCTCAGTTTCCTTTCCTTTAGTGACAAACTCCATCTTTTGCTGTCACACTTCACTTGATGTATTCCTGCTTCACCCCCCCCAACCAGGCTGCACACCCCCAGGCTTCCCTTTTGTGCCGGAAGGATCAGGCCAAACTCACGCTCTGGGGCTTTGCTTGGATATGTGGAGATGTGCCAACAGGCACCTCTCACTACTTGTCCTCAGGAGCTGGTTTTAACCATTCCTGGTGCTGGGTTTCAAGTGAAACTGCAGTTTGGGTGCTCGGCAGCATCCCTGCCTGCTGCCAGAGGCTGTAGGAGCAGAGCAGCTACTGACCATCAATCACTGCAGATAATATCTGAGGAGAAAGGGAGGAATTGTTTCAAATCACAGCAACTGAGCTAGGAGCAGGAGCTGAGCAACAGCCGGGTGCTGGCAGCGTGCTGGAGAGGAGAAAGACTAAAGTCTGGGAGAATCAAGGGTGAGAGCTAATATATAGCATCATAGGGTCATAGAATCATTGAAGGCCTGATGGGATGCGTTCCTGAGATTTAAAAAAGTACTTGAAAATGACTTCTGTATGAAATCAAAGATTAAGGAAATCCTCTCTGAATGCGCAGGTATTCTGTGCTTAAAGAGGATGTCTGCTTCCCCTTGTTTCCTGCTCAGCAAATGCTAAGAAGCATCTTCCAACTTCACTGCTCAGTCCTGACCCAGGTTTGCAAGGGGCTCCGAGGAGTCTAAGGAAATGGCAGGGCGAGTGACTGAAGCCATACTAGAAGAAATCTGTCCCGAGAGGAAAGGAAGAGACAGTCTGTCTGTTCCTGGGCCTACTTTTGTTGTATTTATACTCTTCATGTTATTTTCAGATAAATCATTTGATGGATTTCTCTGCTTTTAATGTTACTTCTTCTGTCTTGAACTTGTGCGGTGCTGTGAAATAGCCTAATACTGAATTATGCTGCTTCTGCATTTTAAACCGTGCTCAGCAGGGTGGGAAGAAAAGATACGTGTGGATGTAAGGCATTGATTGCACTGTACATCAGGAAGCTGAAGTTGTCCTTCGAAACCTGGTAAAAACTATGTTAGCAAGTTCCGATGCTATCATTATAAATGCAATGCTTTTTCTTTCACATGTGTTTACTTGCCAAGAGGAAAAATGACATCCTGTGTGACACTGGTAGTGTGGGATCCCAGTTTATGAGACTGTAAACAAGAAGAGGTGAGAAAGAACTCAGTTTGTTACTTTGAGAATTCACTTCAAAATCATTACAGTCTAAATTTAGGTCTGGAATGAAAATACAAAGTTGGGGTTTTCTGGCTTCCCCTTCAAGCCCAAGTTTGGCAAATGGCTTTTCTTACTCTTCTGTGGCTGTCCTAAAGGAAGGAGAGCGATTGATTTCCAATTGTAATCTACAAACCACTGGCATCTGGGAGGCTGCAGCCCTGGAGCAACCGCTCTGCCCTGGCCCTGGGAAGGTCCCTGTGAGCTTGACGAGCCAAAGTCCAGTCTAAGTGCAATGCTTTGCTTGTATTTATTGCCTTTACTGTGTCTCCACGGATGTTTAGGGGAAGCCAAGGCAGGCAGGAGAGGAGGCAGGAATTTATTGAGGGTGTGAAAAGCATTCTGGAGCATGGGAGTGGATCCACGCAGGGACTTTGAGTTGAGAGATGGTTGCGTTATGCATAAAGAAGAGTGCATGCTCTCTTGTGGGGAATCAAATGAACAGATTTTAATTAACCCCCCTATTTTTGAATGTATTTCCTACCATGTGTATTAATTAGGTCCCTGCGATCTGTTCCACTGTCAGGTTGTAAGGCTGAGGGTGGTGGGTTTTCAGCTGCTCACAGTTACTGTCTTCTGCTTGTGGGGCCTTTTGTCAGCGGAAAACGTGCCATATGCGCCTTTCAGATCCCCTCCCTTCACTTGGCTCCTGTTTGTTGTTTCTGACTTCCGAAGTGCTGCTGATTATTGATGGGTTTTTTTCCTCTTATTTATACTCACCTTCAGGATTTGGACCAGGGGAAGAAGACTGTGGTTGAAGGGGTGAAATGCAGCTTTGGCATCTTTGGCGCGCTGTGTTCTTCTGGCGTACAGCAAAGTTCTTTTGTGTTGACTTTGAACAGTGACGGTCAGTTTTATCATTCAAATACACATTGCTGGAGCAAGATGGACTCTGCTTATGGCCCTTTTGTCATTTTTCTCGGGTTTGGGGTTTTTAATATGTATTTAGAGATTCTGAACTGCACAGCTGAGCTTCAAACTGGAATTGAAATACCATACCTTGTTCTGCAGCGTGTGACACCTCTTTAAAGCACATTGCTAGCAAGAAATCTAAATGAATGCTCCTGATTTCTCTAGTCTGTATAGCTGCATTTCTCCTCTTAATCAAAAATGCCTTCCCTCAAACTATCTTTCTACTGTAGCTTTTCATATTCTAAGAGATACTGTGTGTGAAACACGCTTGCAAGGAGTTCATTGGTGACAGCAGTTCATGTTGTTTCTAATCTTAATCCAGGCACCACTAATTTAGTGTTTGCAAGTAAACATGATAATGAACAAGAGCCCTCCTAGAATTGTAATTGGTGCTGCTCTTTTGTATTCTAAGTCTCAAATCTGTGGGTAATTGTCAGTGCCCTATAGAAATGTTAATTATCTTGAATAATCCTGTGTGACTCGATCAGGCTGGAGCAGTCCTAATCAGTAAAAAGGTACCACCCAAGGAAGTTAGAAGGGAATATGTCATTAAAGTGATGCAAAGAAAAAGAGAGGCACACTTGTGGCTAGGACAGGGAATGCTATGGGATTGGGGAGGAAAAAGGAGCGTGGGCTGCAAACAGTGGAGAGGGCTTTGTTTGGTAGAAATGGAAGAGACCACCTAAAAGGGTTTAATGTCTGTTCCTCTGTGTGTGTGCAGGCGGTCTGTGGCGGTGCAGAAAGGAAGAGGAGAAGGTGCTGCAGTATCTCCTGTGGTGTTTGTTAATAGCAACCAGAATTATTTTAGAGGTGATGACTGCAAGCAAAAGTAGGGTGATTGCAGTGCAGTTGGGTCTGTGTGTTTGGAACATGTTGGTGTATTATCTGGGCAGCCTGATGTTGATGAGGGTGCTCCTGCTCATTGCAGGGACTTGCCCTAGATGAGCTTTGAAGATCCCTTCCAACCCAAACTGTCCTATGATTCTAAGATCCGTAGGACACATGAGCATATGCTTGGTGAGTGGGGTATGCAATCAAGCATGTTGTAGGCTCCTGCTCAAAATAGTGATTCTCCTTCATGCTGCAAATTTAGAAGTCAAAAGTGCAGACCTTAAACCTGTCATAGCAGTAAAATAACCCAAACGAGTGTGGATAATCCTGCTCCTGTTTGGAGGGAGAGGGGGGACGGGGTTACCTGTTATCTCAACTAGGCAGTGCTCTGAGCTTCCTCGGAGTGGAGGGGGCAGTCAGTGAACCTGGGGAATAGTGAACTCTAAATGTTACCATCTTCTGAAATCATAGGGGGTAGGATGATTGCTTGAAGTTTGGATCAACATTTGTGAAGCTCTGAATCGGTGTGTTCACAATAACCTGGACAGCAAACCTACTCATAACGGCGCTGAGAAGGGAAAAATCACTGCTCTAGAGTACAAAAATGGCTTATACTGAATGGTTTATAATGACTTCGTTTTGCTACTGAGGTTTTTGGGTTAGTTGCTGCGTTAATAAGAGTGCTTTGCTCATGTGATACTCAAAGTTGGACCGCAGAGGCCTGGATTTCTGTAGGAAGACCGTATGTAATTTAACTTAGAAAGTTTAGGAATGATTTGTGATGTTATTAATGACTACTTTGTGGTTATCAGGCATGCTTGCCAGCTAGTATTTCCCTTCTTTGTCATTTGCTGATCCTGGGTTGCACTGTTTCGGCTCTTTGGGAGTTCTGTGTTACTCCTCATATGATGTTTATTGTTACCGTGTCCTCTGTGGCGCAGATTGCATATTAGTTTGCGACCACTTTCCAGTGGTGTCTCCTACTCGGTCATCCAGTTTTACTTGCTGTGTATCAGCGCTGGACCAATTTGAAGGACTTCAGCAGGTACCTGTATTACGAGGGGCTCTGCTTCAGTGAGCTCATTCCTGCTGTTGCTCTGTCGGCATCCCGTTTTCTTGGAAATGCAGGGCAACTGAAAGCTCTCTCCTCAGGCGCTGATGGGAAGCATTAATTACTGGGGTGCCTTCTAATTTCAAAACGGGAATACTGTAGTTTTCTCCTTAATGGACTTCCAGGCTCTACGATGCGGAGATTAAAGGGAATTAAAAAACTCTGCAAGAAATCTTTTATGGGCACCAAACTTTGAACTCCCATTGAACCTGTTCTCAAATCACTCCCCTGACTCCCTCCTGGTAAAGCTTCCTGTTTCTTTCAGGATGTGATTGATCTCATTAGAAGATGTTAACACCTCTTTAATCCCATCCTCAAATGAATCCCATTGATACTGTTGGTATCTTTGTGAGGAAATGAAAAGAAAACTACAGAGGAAAAGAAAACTGCCATTTGGCCTTTCCAGGTTTTCGGTGTAGCTGAGCTGACGATAAAACTGTACCAGCCCTTACGCTGTCAAGAGATGCCCTAAAGAAGCTCTTACCCTTGGTTATCTGTTGGAACAATGGCTGTGTCTCTAGTTGCAGACAGTCTGCAAAGAAGCAGGGCATTCTGTGCTGCCGTCCCTTCTCAGGAACATGAACTCTGCTTGTTTTATAGCCCTGCTGTTTACAAGCCCAAGCACCGTGAGTGGCTTCAGCATTTAGCACTGTCCTAGTTCCAAACACTAGTGCTATGTCCTTGCCACTCATAGGATCAACTAGGTTGGGGAAGACCTTGAAGATCATCAAGTCCGCAGTGGCCTGCTCTTTGCACCTCTTAAAGTAAATCCTGTATTCTTACGTAGGAGCTGTGGTGTCTAACTCATGTACTGCAGCAGCCCCCTTGCAAAGAAAGCTTTATGCGATTGCATCCAGTTTTCCTGGATAATGTTGTTTTTCCTCAGAAATTCAGGATATAAATATTCTCTTAAAGGACAGCTCCTAAATCAGTGATGTACTGTCGATGGGAGTTAGGTTTTCATAAGAATACCCTTGTCAGGCAAGGTATGAACTAGAAAGGGGAAAAGCTGTGGGTAATTTGTCATTTACATATCCCTGATGGCAGAACTGCACATCTGTAACCGAGAACACTTCATGTGACACTGCTTTTGAGTGGAAAAGTTACTGAGCACAGCAAAGAAACCTCTCCAAAAACCTTAACCAGAGAAGAAGTTGAGTATAGGTTGGGAAGAGGGGATATGTAAAACGCCTAATTAAGCATAAGGCAAAGTCCGTGTTGAAGTTTCAAAACCCAAATGAGCATTGTGTGTGGAGATGAAGCATTCCCAAGGGAAATGCAGCAAGAAAATTGTTCTTGGTGTTTTCTATTCATTTCCATTGCCTTGATTTTAAAATCAGCTCCTCTAAAATGTATCCATTTCATTCAGTATCTGCAGTGTGCTGCTTTGCATAGTGTACGCTACCAGATGTGTGTTGTATCAGGGCACACTGTGCTCCGCTCTCTTCCAAGTCTCACGTTCTTGGCTCTGTTTTTGCTCTGTCCACCCAATGGAAGTGATGGCTGAGAGTGGATGTTCCTCATGTCTCTTAGCTACCTTCTCATTGTCTACAGTTGGGATTCTTCAGCTTCGTAGAGTGTCTCGGGCATCGCTGTTACACATTCGGGCATCGCTGTTACACAGCCATCTGGTAGCTCTTGAATTTATGGCAACTGCCAGGCGGACATGTGCTGACATTCAAAAAGAGAGCAAAAGACTGTTAGCCAAATGAGTCCCCCTTTTGTTTAACAGATAATATTTGGCTTGTACTTGGCACACCAGAAAGTTCTCCTTTAAGAAGTAAAAATCAAATTAAAAAGATGTCACAAAACCGTCTGTAATTCATCAAGCTGTGCTCTAACTCCTGGTTAACCTGCTTTCCAATGGCTGTTCTTACCACCATGCAGAAGCAGTAATCTTTGCATGCAGTAACAGCTCTGTGCTACGAATCGGTGGTGCAAACCCTCGAGTTGTGTGCGTAAACTAAGCTGTATCTACTCTCTGCTTGCCTTTCTGTATGAAGGTTTTAAACATAGAATCATAGAATAGTTAGGAGTGGAAAGGACCTTAAGAGCATCATGTCCTGTGAGGGTTTCCACTGGAGAAAGCCATGCAGCGGGTGCCTTCCATCCCTGTGCAGGACACACCATTGACTCGTAGAATCAACCAGGTTGGAAAAGCCCTTTAAGCTCATCAGATCCAACCATTCCCCACCACTGCCAAGGCCACCACTATCCCATGGCACTGAAGGCCACGTCTACATGGTGTGCGAACGCTTCTAGGGATGGTGATTCCCAGTGCACCAAAGGAGGCACGTTTGCAGGTTGTAGTAGAGTAACATGGGCTTTACAGCTTCTGTAGCGTCCCCTGTTGACCTCTAGTAAGTCGTGGGCTGCTCCTCGCTTGTCAGTGCAGTTTGAAGATGAGGAAAGAGTAAATAATTCATCTGAAGTTTAGAACAAGGTGATGTTAAAAGCTTTGACAGACCAGTGCTGGGCAGGATGGTGCTGTAGTAGGGGAGCGGAGGTGGCTGCTCTGGCACTGTGTGGGGCTGGGCAAACCTGGGGGCCCCATGGGGCAGAGGGCCATCACCCTATGTGCAGCTGTGACATCTCATTTCTCCATTGCTTTTACCCCATTCCCTGGTGCAGCTGGTTTGTGAGTCTGATTGTGGAAACAGTATTTCTTTTCAGCAGCCACTTTATTCTCCATTTGCCTTACGTTCTGGTTGGAAACAGGCAGAAATGATGAGGTATATTGAACACAGGGCCTTCTGCTGAGACAACACATGCATAACTGAAAGCGTGAAGGTTTTCCTGTTCACAAACAGAAACTTCTTTCCAGTTCACCACTCCTATAAGGAATAGCATGTTTGAACTCAGATGAGCACTTTAGGGATGCTGGACTGACAGTCACCCAATTACAGACTTGCTGTATGTGCTGGCTGGGAATTTTTCAGCTGCAGGTAAGCATACCTTGCATAGTGACAAGGCTTAAGTCCTCAGCACTTAATATTATCATTGTAAAAACAATTCTGTCTGTCTTTGTATCTCTATAGACAAAAAACCCCATACTTGAAATATCCCTCAAATGTATTTTTAGTGTAGCTATAGTGTGATAACTGCCGGTGGTAGCACAGTTTATCCACAGACAAGCTCCTGCCAACACAGGCCACTTAATTTATGCATGAGAAGGGACAAAAGTACTTTCTATTGTGATAGTCAAAATGACCCCGTAGCATGTCAATATTACTGTAGCTGTTTGGGCTGCTAAAGGTAATAAAAGACTCTACACTAATGTGCAGGGTGGTGATTTTTGCCAGAGTTGAGTGTTTTGTACTGGTCTTTGCCTTTTAAAGGGCAAAGGGAAAGGCAGTCTTGGTTTTACTGATGACATACCAAGATACCAATGTATGTGTGTGTTGGTGGAGCTGTGCAAAAGAGGATATAGAGTAAGCAGAGGGAACTGTAGCTTCCTAATAGCCTCAAGATTTGTTTGCTTTTACTTCCCCTTTAGGTACTTGTTAGTAAATGCTATATAGCAAAAAAGACACTTCTTTCATTCCTGGGAGAAGCAAGGCTGGATTTGCCTGACTTCTGTGGCAGGAGTGCCCAGTGGCCAAGAAGCTGCACCCCTAAGGAGCAGGGAAACAAGGCAGCCGTTATCCAAAAGGAAATAGCCTTCTCCAGGACTTAACGCAGTCCAATGCTGAGGCTGCCAATGGGGCACGTTCGGGTTGCGATGGGATGTGCGAGACAGGATGTTGCCAATACGCAGAGTGCAAACCATTGGGTGTCGAGGTGTGCTGGAGATGCTGCTGTCATTCCAGGGCATTGTTTAGGGCATAGAATGTGCTAGTTCAAACGGGCTAAAAGTAGATGGCATGCAAATGGATAGTAAAGCGCTGAGGTGAGAATGCGATAAGCTACTCTTAGCCTTTGACAATACTCTGTGCCACGTCAGTTCTTGGAGGAGATGATAAGCTTCTGATACAATAATGCAAAAAACCCAAACCCAGAAGAAAACACAAGCCTATCTTCCATCTGCTTCCATCTCTTTAGTTCACAGAAGTGAATGCTGGTCAGGAGGGGCAGAGGGTAGAGGGGGATTGAGGTGAGAAGGATTGTGATTATACTGGAAATAAGGGATTTGATCAAGTGAGATAATGAATTGAGATTAAAGAAGGAAGAAAACATCATAGAAGCTTAAAGGGGAATTGCTGTAAATTCTCCTAAACCAGAGGATTTTCTTTTTGTTGGTTCTTGTTTAAAGAGAGATGTTACCAGGGTGCCATTACTGGGGAAGTTTTGAGAAGAACTTGGTTTAGGACGGTCACTGTAGGTGAACATGAGCGTGTTGGAGGCAGAATAAGCAATCATGGTGTAGCGGTTAAACGCGTACTGCTGCCAATACTCAAGCTGAAATACCAGGCTAAGTAGAGGAGCATGAAGAGTTTTACCTCACTTGTTTCCAGCTCTTGTAAGGAAGGTGGAAAGGCAGGGGGAGAAAACAGCAGAAAAAACAAACCTTGATGAAAATGGTACCGAGAGATGCATAGAAATGGGAAAGATCTAAAAGGCCGATGCCTAATCAATAACACCTTCAAGATACAACCAGTGCTAAAGACAAAGGGATTATTCAGCATCTGAGATGAAGACAAGAATGAGAGCCTGGGGCAAATGCAGGAAGAGTTCAGGGTAAATATTAAGCAAATTCCTCCGTAGTTTGCGGTGTGCTCCTGAAGCTGTGGCTGTGTTGTGTAATGTGCAGTGCTCAGGCTGACCCGGTATGCAGGATAACGTTTCTCCTCACAGGGCAGGGAGGAAAGCAAAGGTGAGGATCATTTTTGGGGATGCACTTGAGTGTGATACATTAAATATACAGCTCAAGTTTGTAATAAAGTGGGTTTTATACAGAGCATGGGGAGCATTCCTCCTTCGGTGATGGGCTTTGTGGAGGGTGTGATGTGCTTGGTGGATGCTGTGAGACTGAAATCCTCTGGAAAGGCACAGTGCTGTGTTAGACTGAAAGTTAAATAGAACCTGGCATTCATAGGCTTAAAGATAGGCAAAATGTGTTGAAAGGGAAATAGAATCCTTCCTTCTTTGCCTTCTAACCTGTTAGTTTCAGTGTCTTCTGGGAAATCCGGGGGTCATTCGAGCTGATTCATTCATACAACAAATTGCTGGTGGTGCACGTGATGTGCAGGGAGGAAGAGAGATCTGGGAATAAAAGAACACCCTTTTTTGAGTTAATATCTGAAGATGCTGACTCCTGTCATTTGGCAGCCGGTGTGTTTAGGGCCATGGAACAGGGACCTGTCCCGAAGGAACTGCTCTTTATTCCACAGTGAAGAACTTAAGGAAAACATTGGGCACAACTGGTAGGGCTATTTTCTTTTCCTCTCTTATATATCTTATGTTGGGGATGGATTTCCCCATGCTTGCCTTCTGTGGTGGTATGTGGAGGAGAGCAGGCAGGAGCAAAGGGGGGAACGGTTGCTATGCAGCATGGCTTTTATCCCATGAAGCGTCATCCTCTGCAGCAGCTTTGCAGGAGCTCTGCTTTATGTCACAGTGTAGAGAGTTGCCAGAAGAAAGGGGGAAAATGGATGGAGAAGGGGGTTTGGTTTATAAAGCAGGCTTGCCCCTTGAGTGAGGAGCATTGGTGATGTGCCAGTGACTGTACCAGGCTTTCAGGTGTGCAAGATTTGGCCGTGGGGCTGTACATCCACATGGTAGAGTAAGGAAAATCTCGGACCGCCTGTACTGCCAATCTCCCTGCATGTATTCCTGTGGATATTGGCTTGTGCCACAGGTTTGGGTGATGCTGTTTCTTGTTCAACACAGCCATCAGCTTCTTGGAGCATCTGCCTTGTGCTCGCACCATGATTAAACCGTATAGGAGGAACATGTGTTTCTCAGCTCTCCCTGCAGCCCTTTGGTTTAAGTTTGGCAGGAGGAAATGAGGGTGCACATGAAAGCGGTTCGTTCTGAGTTTGGTCTTTTTGGTCCTTTCATGTTGTAAAGATCAGTAATTTACCTCCTGTCAGGTTAAACCGGAAGATGAGTTGCATTCCTTTTTGAATGCTTGCGTAGTGCGTGCAAATTGATCTTAGTTTGTCCAAGCCCTCTTTGCAGCCCTGCCATGCTTTTGTGGCAGGGGAGCTACACTGAGCTGTGCTGGCTGAATGCATGACTTAGAAAGCGCTTTATGTGAATCAGCATTGCTGTTAGGAGGCGGAAAAGAGGGGGAACCATCAGCAAAGCGGTGGCTGGGCTGTTAGGCTGCTCGTTGGATTGGATTTTCCACCCAAATTTATGGGTTTTTTTGTTGTTCTTTTCTGTTTCCTCTCAAATATACCCTTTTTGTTTAGCTCATCATGTATACATACAGAGCTTTAGTGTGATTTCCAATGCTTTCCAAAAGGCCCATACTTCTGCACCATTATCAGTGTTTCCTGTAATCCACAGTGACACTGAAGTGCACTGCTAAATGTTCTGGCAGGGTATGTTTTCAGCTGCTTGTCCTGGGGGCCTTGGTATGGTAGCAGCACGATGACTGAGGCATCAGTCATCACTGACCATGACCATCACTGAGGCTCTCACCCTAATAGGTACCCGGTGGATCCTGGTCCCCTCCTGCTCCTGCCACGCTGTCCAGCGTGGGGACATGCTCTTGAGTGACTCTCTGCATGGGGGTTTGGGCTCCCCCAGCACTGAGGAGGAGCGATGCCTGCCTGGCATCGTCCTCAGGGGTTCCTCAGATAGGCATTTTGCTCCATTATATTCCTTGCAAACGCCTGGTAGCTATTACAGTGCCACCTAAAATGTTGCTTCCTTACATTATTCCGAACAAATGCTGGTGATAATCACCTAGCAGCAGGCGGCAGCTCCCTCTGTTCGGAGGCATCAATTGCCTGCTGCAGCACTCCTCTCCTCAGCAGCTCAGGAGCTGCCTTAGGCCCGTGGCAGTGCTCTCTTTGCTACCATGAATAAATGCGATTCTCTGATCGCATCTCTCATTTGTGCATTGATTTTGAGCTAACGATGTGTTTGTGTGTGCATACCTAAGTGTTTGGACGTATACCAAGTCTTATGTGCTAGAATTCCTCCTCTGGTTCAGACTGCATAGCTCAGGGCTGGTGTGGAGCTACTGCATGTAGCACTGCTGCTGTGCCTGGGTTTTTGTGAAGTCCTTAGAAAGGTTTAATTAAAACTGCTTTCTAGACTTCATCTTGCAGGAATGGCCTTTTATAGGCTCTACCCATGGGGTATTGTTTATCCAATGTAAGGTATTTCAATGCAGAATATTATTCTGGTGTATTCATTCCATGGAAATCTGGACTGAATGTTATTTCCAAGTGTTTTGCTGTTCTGTGGAGCAGATGCAGTCCACGTTCCGCAAGTGCGATGAGAGATGAGATTGAAGTGAATTCGATTCTCGTCCGTGTTGTCAAAAGCCTGTAGGTAACTTGGCTTTGCTGTGGCTGAACATCCTAAGTATTACTCACAGTTCCATATGTATCTCTGTCTTTTAGCCTGTTCTGTATTTTAACCAAATCAGGTTTTCTCCTTGAGATTTCCTCTGGACACCGTACTTCAGTTTGTCAGAAGTACAGTCAGGTCGCTGTACTTCTATTCCATACAAGCTATTATCCAATACAATACAATCATACAATCACTCAGGTTCGAAAAGACCTTTAAGATCATGAGATCCAACCGTTCCCAGCACTGCCAAGGCCACCACTAACCCATTCACTCAAATCTCTATTGCTTGCTTGCTTTCTTGCAGGGTTTGCTTACGAATTGACTGCTGCCGTGCTCCCAGGAGTTGCCATGGGTGCCACAGGAAGGCACTGCCATTGCACCAGGACGCAATTCCCCAGGTTCCTCAGTGTGCAAATCAGAGCTGACCATTGAGCCAAATGATGAAGTTACCCAAGAAGTGCTGGTGCTCCGACCCGCTGCTCTTCCTCTGTTGGAAAGACTCAGTTCCCCATAGCTTTGTTTCCCATGCATCATCGTGGGTTTGCAGCCTCCTCTGCATCACCACAAACACAATTGACTTTTCATACCGAAAACAGAGCTGTGGCTGATTTCTCCCATGATCAGTTCAATTCAGCCATGAGATGCCACTGGTCCTTTTCCTCAACCCCCAGTCGGTGCCTTCTCCCTTTGACTCACTTCTACTTTCTGCCTTAAGCGTATTTGTTTATGCAGCCTGATTCCCAGGCCATTCCTCTCCCTATTCCAAGGGATCAGGTTCGCACCTCTCCCGCTCAGGATGTCTCCAAGGTCAGAAGCACTTCCTTTGAATATAAGGTTCAGTCCTTATATTTTTTGCAGATCTTCTCCTGTTGCCAGAAGCTCACCCTGCTCAGGTACTCTTGGTCCAGTTCCGTCTCCATCAGAGCCTTTGGTGGCTCTGTCATCCCCGGATCTCCTTCCAGGTGACTCTGCCCACCCTACAGGGAAGTGACCGGAGCAAATCCGGGTATGTATCTGCTTTTGAACATACGAGTGTCTGCAACAGTACAACAGCTCCTAAATGCTTCGTTTTCATTTTCTAGCATGGCTCTAGTTCTATATCGCTCTATATTTTATGTTCCCTTTATCGTATTTGTCAGTAAATCTCCGGCAGACACAAAGCAGTGGGGTGTGTTTGCAGCACTGCAGCTACCAGGGCTTGGCAAAATAGCAGTGTAAAAATCATTTGCATTAGAGATAATAAAGACAGTTGGAATAGACCCCAAAATATGTTCAATAAACCAATACTAGTGTTTGCTGATTATACTCGAGCAAAAGGAACTGGTTTTCATTCAATGTTTAGAGTGCTGTAATTGTGTGGTGTAGTGGTTTACTCGCAATTTAAATCTAATATAATGGTCAATGCCTGCCTTTAAAGGCTGACAGTTTGCTAACATTTTCCAGCCTCGTGTCTTGTGCATTTTATTTCCTCTGTTTAAGGGTAGGGTGAGTGTCTCACCATGGAGTTTGCTGTAACTCCTGGTGAACGCTGATTATTCCATTGTGACCATTATAGCGATCGCTTTGGGGAATGAAGGTGTATTGGTGTCTCCCCCCCCCCAATTCCTGTATTCAAGGTTTTCCAGAAATCTGGAGACATCATAATTAGGAAAAGAATTAAATGCATGAACCAATTAATAGGATGATTTGAAAATCTGGTACTAACATGCTGCTGTAGATTCCATCTCCGTTCCCCTGTAGCAAGTTCAGCTTATCTATCCCGTGGAAATGATTGATTTAAAATAGAAGTGTCAGACCTTGAGACAATAATATCCTACCATATCTGCATGTCTTCAAAATACGGGCTTATTCTGAAACAGGCACATATTGGCTTTCGGAAAAGAGCATGCCTGGCTTTTTCCTTGTCTGAGGCATGCCAGCAATTTGTATAAAGAGGATAACTGATAGACAGTCTTAATAATTATGACAAATAAATAGCATCTCTTTCCCCGAGTGCAAGGATTCCGTGCTTTACTATAGGCAAAACCACTGCAGGCAAAAATAACAAGCGGCATTTGCCTGTATCCTGTGCCGTACGCCGAACAACGAATCCATCCCCTTAAGTTCATTTAGTCCCATTTTACACCTTCTAGAACTGGAATTGTGTAGCCTACAAAACAATTTCTATTTTATCTGTACCATCTAATTAATTAAATGGCCCCAGAGTACCGGGCTCACAAATCTCGTTAATAGCTGAATACTGAAATAAAGGCTGCTCACCCCTACTAGAATAATATTTGCATATCTCCACCTGCGATGGGTAATAAGTACCTGCCACAAATCAGAGTTATGAATTTTGTACGCCTAACAAAACCGCAGGGGAAATTATACCTCAGACATTCCATAATAATTGCAGCTAAGCTGTTTAGTGCCATCCACTTATTCTGCCTGAAGTGTTTAAAGCAGCAACAGTTGTAAATGGATTCAGGCACGCATTCAAGAGAGAATGTTTCGGAAAGTTTTCCTGTCTTGCCATCTGTAATTATCTTCATAGGAATGCTCAGCCGTGAGTTTGTAACGCGCTCACGTCGAGCGTGGCAAATTAAAAAGTGAGTTCCTCCCATTAAAGTAGATTGTGGTGCTTTAAGTTGGCCACGATGCCGTAGGAAGCAGCTCGGGCCGTGTTTGTCCCCTTGGTCTCCCAGCGTCAGTGATACGGTCTATAATTGACCGCAGTGAGGGGCCTGTTTTTGCGGCACTTCCTTCCCCAAGAACATGGAATTCCTGCGGGAGAGTTAAGTGTTAAGGCTCGGGCAGAAATACACAGCAATGTAGGCAGTCTTTCATAGGCCAGGGAATTGGGATGTTAGAGGAGGCAGGACGAGTTGTCTCCAGTTTGTTTATTTTCATGACAGGAATGAAAGCTGCATACGGAGCCGGGCTGGGAATGAAGAGTGATGTGATGCTGGCAGTCCTGGTTTCTGGATCAGAATGGAAAGGAATGATAATGCCATTAGGGCGTAGTTGCACTTTACCTAATGATCTGACTTCCAGAGAGCCCCCAAACTCTTTATAAGCACGGGTCCTGCTTAGACGCCCGTGTTAAGACACTTTGTGTAACTGGAGCATCCTTTCCTTTGGGAGTGCTCCATGAATACACAGCAAACCCACCCTCTTTGTGTTGTCTGCCACTTATGGCACTGTGTGCCAGTTCCTGGTTTGCCATCCGAACCAAAGAGACCGGGGCACAGGCAGTGCTTTCGCAGCCATGGCAGCACAGGGTGTGTGTTGCACCCTTGGAATGTGGCTGGATGCGGTTCTGGGCAGTGTGATGTAGTTGAAGACGCCACTGCTTATTGCAGGGGTTGGACTGGATGCGCTTTGAAGGTCCCTTGCTACCCGAACCGTTCTGTGATGCTATCATTCTATGACTGTCTCTAGATGAAGATAAGAAGACAGAGGACAGCGCTTATCCCTGTGGGTTCCCTGGTCCCAACCTGCCTCACTGCAGGAGCTGGCAGGGGACAGGTCTTTGTTACTGCGAACATGAGGCATTAGGCAGCAGACCGGTGGCAGTCCTGCCACCTCTTGTGATGTGAATGTGTGAATTGTTATATTGCAGACTCGAGAGAAGGCATCAGACCAACAGAAATAAGTCATCCTTCACCCTGGTTCTCCCTGAACACTTTGTGTTGTATGAAGAGCCAGGCTTCCCTCTTCCGCAGCAGAGGAATGAACAGCAGAGCCAAAACTGCCGTCTGAGCAGTATTTGGATGACTGCAATCACCCCATCTTTTTAAAGCTAATCTTCTCATTTGGGGGACTTTCTTCTTAGTAATGTGCAGTGTGGGCAAGTCTGGGGGTGCACATTTAGGCTTGGGGTGGCAGTAGCCTCGAGGGAAGCAAGACGTAGGGAAGCCCCCATTTCCATCGGTTGAGATGGGCAGAGACAGGCCAGAAGTGGGCATGGGGTAGTGGGGGGACAGATCAGGGTATCCCTAAGGAAGCCAGCTCCTGGAGGAGGGCTGGCAGTTTGTGTAAGCATTCAAATACACAGCCGTATGGACAACCAGACTCGCCTTGGGGCTAGGTTTAAGCTATTAGAGCACAAGCTGCCTTATAAAATGAGACTATAACCTGGCTGTAACACTTGCTGCTCCTCCCTAAGAGGAGAGCAGCGGGAGAAGCCAAGAGAGGTGGTGGTACCCTCTGCCAAGCCCTGCGCACAACACGGAGCCCCAGGGGAAGAGGCCCCGTGGCACTGTGCCTCTCAGCGTCCACATCTGTATGCCGTAGGGGCAGCAGTCATTTTGCCATTTCTACTAGAGGATTAAAAGATAATTAGGATTTATATAGGTTGAAAACGAAGGGGCACAGTGCAGCGAGTCACCAGGAGGTGAAAGTCAGGTTGTCTGGTTCTGCCCAGACTGACAGCACTGAATCTGAGGGTTTAAGAGAATAGCTGATAGCCTATTGCCATGATGAGGTGTAGCTTAAAACTACATTTTATGTGTTAGAGGAATAACAGGCAAGGTCCCCATGGATTTTAGCTTTTTTTCCATATCACATAAAGTGGCTCTAGAAGCTGAACTGTGATCTCTCTCTTAACTTACACATTAGCCCAGGGCAATAAAGATGTTCTTATTGGAGGCAGATTTCATGAAAAGTTGTTTGGTTTTATCTCTGAATATTGCACTATGCCGAAGCATTTGAGTATCCTGTTGGGATACTCCGTCCTGGAAAGCAGTTACTCTCAAAAGGACAGGGAGATCATTGGCAAAGCTCTCCTTGCTGCTGGAGCGCTGCAGGATCCTGCCTTTTCCCCTCTGATCATGTGCTGCTGTTTTGCCTTACCTTCAAACAGAGGCCAGGCCACACTTTCAGACTGCAATCCCTGCTTGCGCTCTGATGGATATGGATCCAGCAGCTGAGAGGGAGGCCCTGGTCCTTAAGTCTTGCTAGTGGTGCAGGATGCTGTGTCTCTCCAGCAAGGTTTCAGGTCTGCACCTCTTACCTGGGCCATTCCCAAAAGCAGCAGGCTGCTTCCCTGCCGTAAGTTGCCACTCCTCCTCTCTTGGAAGCAATTCGGATGCTTGCTCCAACTCCCATCATCTAATTCACAACATCCTGTTCTCTGATCTTGACAAAGGCAGCAGCTCATTCCTGAGCATCGTGGAGCATCATGGCAGTGGCCAAGGCTGCCTCTCTGTATGCATCCCAGGTTATAAAGCCAAACACTTTAGAGTCTAGACCAGGCTAATGGCTAATAGCATCAGACAGTGCTCGTTGTACTGCTGTGTAAATGCAGCAGTGAATGGCCTTAGCAGCAGTGCAACTTGGGATCAGTCCCTTTCCAGCTGCATTTGTATCAGCTTCCCTCTTGTGTCAAGGCAGATGAGGAGCTGGCGTTAGTGGTGTCTTTCCATAAACTATTATGCAGAGGATAATCTCTGATTGATGAGGTCGTGCCCTGCTACCTTACAAAGAAACACATGTGTCTCTCTTAGATTTAAACCTAAGGCCATGCTTGGCAATCAGCAGTTCTTCATTGGTTATGACTGCAGGGATTTTTTTATTATGCTTAGTTTTTATTTTATTTCCTTCATTTATCCAGATATACAAAATATTTCTGTTTAATCTTTCACTCTCTAAAAAGGTACAGATTTCACCTTATACGATGCTAAAAAGGCAGCTTTCCCTTTACCTTGCACTTCCCATTCATATTGTAATTTTTTGTTCGAGCTTAGGCAGGCCACATTTCATTAAAAACCCCTACACTATTCATACTTCTTTTATCTCTATAAGATGGTAAAAGCAATGTTGCTTTGATGAAATTTGGCAGGTAAGAGGATCTAGTTGAATCATCTCAAACCCCTGGAGTTTTGGGCCTCCAGCTATTCTAGTAGAGCAGCTATGAGTATTCAGGAATTGGTTCTTTGTTTGCCCTGAATTTCCAAGCCATCTGTAGCACACAAAAGCCACGGCTCTCTTTATAGTTCAGAATGAATATTTAAAAGTTCAGTTTTAGGTTTTATTTGTAACACTTCAGATCTCTCTATCCCATCTGTCTTGTGTCTGAGAGTGGTAGCATGAGACTGTACACGGCAAAGTCAGAACTGAGGGTGAACCATGGTTGCTTTTCATTTGGTAGTGCAGAGTATGCACATGCGTGACCAGGATCTGTACAGAGTAGTGGGAACGTATACTTGTATCTGTTCACATGCTTTTATTTATTCACATGCTTTAAATTGCCATTTGAATATGGGCAAACAACTTGAGTACCGGGTCATCCAGTTTGGACCTCGCTGTAGCAGCATAGCAGAACCTTGCTCTTGGTGTTGGCAGATGCATTTACATTTGTATATATAAGCCTGCCTATTTCATGGTAAATTTAGCAAGAAATAACAGATCTTCTTTAAATTATAGGAAAATAACTCCTTGTGCTAATTTTCGCTGTTGAAGTATCATCATCTGCTTGAATCACATTCAGTATTTGCATCTGTCAACAACATGCAATGTTTTTCTCTGCTGTTTGTGACACAATACCTGAAGTCACCTATTCTGAGTCAGTTGGATGGAAAAAGAAGCACCCTATCTTCCATAAAAAGTGAGAATTATCTACCTCTCATTAAGCTGTTTTTCACTTCTTGTACATCATTTATCCTTTGTTTTCATTCTGAGCCCTGTCCTGAGTTTTAATAGGATGTTTGGTAGACTCTTGAGGTGTAAATGCATCATTGTCCTTAACGGAGCTCTTTAATGTTGGTTTTTCAATGTAGATATATATAATTAGATATGTATTAATATAGATACATATATCTAAATATATAAATAGATATGTAATCTATGTATATGTATATGTGTGTGTGTCGCCATCCTTTCTGCATATACCCTTTGTGTATCACTATGAAAAACTTGTCTCAGCAAGATGTACCAAGTATGTCGCTGATGTAAAATCCATCCTAACAGCTGTGTTGTCTTCATATGGTAGGAATCGAATGAAGACTGCTATCCTGAACTGGGATTAACTGGAAAACGGGAGCTTGTAAACCCAACACTTTACCTTCTCAATAATAAATGGCATATCGTCATCTCATCAGTTAAACGTAGGTAAGAGCTATCCAGGTTGTTGCACTATTGCTGTTTAACACCATGAAAAATAGTTATTTGAGCAAAGAAGCAATTCTGCTGTATTTAATAGTAATTTAAAGATGATTCATATCATTTTTTTGCATAGATCTTTAAAGAAAGCTCTGTGCAAGCCTGGTGGGCGTTTGTTTCCATTGCTTCTCACTCAGGTCTTCCCTGAGGCCAGATGCTTGCTTTTCCAAAGAAGAACGTTTTATGTAATACTTCCACAACTTTCACACTAATCTCTGCAGGTTTATGCTACTTTAAAGAACAAATGGAATAATGATAAAAGTAACAGCCTTTTGCTGCATTGAATAACCCATGGGGACTGAGCTGTTGCTTCTATTAGTGCTGTGCCCAATAGGGAGCTCTGAACCTCACTGGCAGCTGTGGCAGAGAGCTTCCTGGCTGCATTCCCATGAGGAGAAGGGGTGTTTCTGTGGTGGTGGGTTGTGTCTTTTCCTAATGAAAGGAAGCCTTATCTTCTGGCTTTGCGTTTCCTTACATATTCCCATATGAGGTTTTTTCTCAGGCTTTAAACTGATGAGCTTCTCTTCACCACAGATCTCTGACATCTACTGCTAGTGCTCCCTGGACAGCATGGTCTCAAAGGTGAGCTGTGTTTCTGGGTGCATATGGACTTCAGTCCATGCAACCATTCCCATAGCTTCAGATGAGCAGCCTAAAATAAGGAAGTATGAGAATTTGACTCCAAATGTAGATTTGATTATTGGTTTTATTTGGATAACTCTTTTCTGTTATCAGTTCTTGAAAGTCTGAGACAAAATAGACAAGTCAAATCACACCACATGCTAAAGCACTTCTTACCAAGACCAGCTCAGCTCACATGGCTGCACCAGTGCCATGTGGATGAGAAGATGAGGTGCCACACACTTAAGTACTGTCTGTGGCTAGGAAGGAAGCTGTGCAGGAGTTGAGGAAGAAAGCACCTTGGTAAAGGCATTTATTGATGGTAAATTGTTTCTTGTCAATGAGCATCTATTCTGTAAAGCTCCACCTCACTGTACTTTTATGCAGAAATGGGGAGTAAGCTTTGATCTTCAGAGAGTAAAATCTAAGCTAGAAAGAATATAGAGGAAAGGTGAAAAAGAAGAGTAACTCAGCTGTTGGTTTCCTTTTCACTGGGAAATGAGTGGGGTGAATGAAAGATCTTATGGAGGATGGCAATGAAAGCTCTTCCAGCTGGTGGCCTCCGTTAGTTTGTTAGAGGCAAGAGTTGTGGAGTGTTGTTTGCTAACACGGGTCTGGCCATGGTTTAACTGAATATCAGGTTTTTGCCCTTCAAGTCAGGGGAATAAAGGAAATATCACTAATTCCCCAGCAATAAAATCTCTACCTGGAAAACGTAATGGAGCCTCCGACCAAGCCTCATGAAGGATACATGCTCAAAACCAAAGACAACAACAACAAAGTCTTTCTCTGGGGAGCTCCATACCCTTGAGGCTCCAGCTGCCTAATATTTCATTTATTCTTTTGTAAACTCTTTGTTCCTTCCAGAGCCGTTCATGGCAGAGCCGTTGTGAATCTTCAATCTTTGTTCTGTGTGGTATTTTGAATCCTTCTGCTTTGTGTGTGGAACAAGCTGTGTATTTCCTGTGCTTTGCCCGTCTTTGTCCTCAGCTCCTTCCACAGCAGTAACCACCTTCTGCTCTGCACTGCATTTAGATGTCAAGGTGGGTTTGGTTCTAGTCCAGGATTTCTAAACCCAGGAACTTGGGAGTTAGGTGCCAGAGTGCATCCAGAGATCCTGAACGCACTGGAGTTCTGACTGGCCTCAGGAAAGCTTCCTCACAGTCTACGTTTCACAAGATGGTTGGGTTTTAGGCATCTCAAACATTGATTTAGGAACCTGAACTTTTAGACTTCCAGTGTTTTGGATCCAGCCCTGCAGCCCTCGGTGGGATTCCGAGCTGTTAGTCTCTCTAAGCAGAAAGATGTTGGAATAGAGCTCTTCTCATCCAGGTGTACATGTGCTCCGCTCTCCTGCCTGGCACACCAGGAGCACGCAGACAATAGCAGTGTTTTGTATCGAGTTCCTGCTGGCTGATGGCATAATCCTGCTGCTTCAGTGTCAATCAAAAGGGATTCTGAAATGAGCAGGTACCAAGTGCTGTCAGAGCGAGCGTTTAAAACCACAGCAACTGTAAGAGCCGAAGAGAACACCTAACCTCAGTTTTTCAGTCAATCCCACCCATTTTGTCCTCTCCTTCAGAAAGCGGCTGGGGTAAGAAGGCAAGCACGTGTCTCCAAGGGCTTTCTGACATTACCTGGTGTAATCATTCTTTCAGCACAAAGTGGTGTAATTTAGGGACCAGTTTCCTTAGGATGGCTTAATCCTGAAATATTCGGCATACTTTTATTGGCAAATCTGTATTTAATATCAAAATCCATGGTATTTAACAGCAAAATCTGTGGTATTTAATATCAAAATCTGTGGTATTCAGTATCAAGCAGTGCAACCAGGTAGGGTGAGAGGAGAAAGATGGCCAAGCTGTTAAATCCCAAACCCTGTGAGGGAGCTGCTTTCCCTGCCCAATCTTCAGCACCATGGTGCTTTGAGGAGGAGGGCTATGGAGAGTGAGGCGGAACGTGTTTAGGCTGTGATCACATTCCTAAGCCTGGTGTGGTCTGTGCAAAGGACTGGAAAGGAAGAAACTAAAAGAGAGAAAGGTGACCCCCCCATACTCCATATTATTGGTGTATTTATTCTTTTAACCATGGTAATTTGGGAATAGGCAGGGCAGAAACATCTGTGCGGAGCTTTGTGCAGCCCGAGTGATAGCCTGAGTCCCATTAGAAGGTGGTAAAGGTCATTTCAAAATGCAGAGGACGAGGAGTACGGTGCCAAAGAGGTGAATTTGAAGTCACAGCATTAAGGTGCAAAGTAAGTAGAGGATTTTTTCACACGGAGTTTTGACTCAATTTTCCCTTTTATAGCATTGCCACTGTCTGGTGCCCTGTAGCTGCGGTTGAGATGAATATTCATGTGCATTCTGAGAAAGAATAAATGATAGACAGTGGGGGGTTGGCTGTGATTCTGATTAACGCTGAAAACAAGAGCGTGCACCTCAAGCCACACGTGTGATTTTCACAGGCCAGTTGATGAAGTTGCCGAGAAGGAGGATATTCAAATCCACATTTGCTATTAGAAAGCCAAATTGATTTTTAGACTGCATATTCCCTGAACTTCCAGGATTCCATTGGGCTGAGTTAGATGGTAGTCCTTAGACTAGTAAGATGGCATTAAAACATTCATTGATACAGCCACTGTCTGCTGTAGCTGGATCTGCACCATTACTAATTCAGGTCTTCCTGCATTTGCATGCAGCACCTCAGCTACACGGCTTTAATGCTGTTCTCTGTTTTGTTCTGCTGTCAGGTTTTCAGCTCCGGTGTCTTCTTCACTGAAGAATTTCTATATTACAGCTCTGAATACCCCCTGTTTTGTATGCTCATGAACTAGCTCTAGGACTTGGAGAAAGCCTGTTTTATATTCTACGCGGGTTAATTCCTCATTCTTCTGGCACCTTGGCGAAAAGCAGTCAACACAGTTAACGATATACATTGTGCACCAATAAATATTTTATTGGATGTATAACCTGCACAATTTACAAGTTTGATTTTTTTTTTTTCCTCTGGGAGTCTGAATAAATCTATAATTTTGTGTCTTTGGTGAAAAGTCATTTTTTATAAGTATATTGCTCTGTAATCACTATGGAACGTCTGATTGGCTTTTTAATGGGAGCTATAGAATCATAGAATAGTTAGGGTTGGAAAGGACCTGAAGATCATCCAGTTCCAACCCCCCTGCCATGGGCAGGGACACCTCCCACTATAGACATTACCTTCACTTTCCCCCCTAACATTGCTAAACTCTAATAAAGCTATGTTATGGGGAGGATAGCCTGGAGTAAGAAATACGGAGCTTTCGTCCTGGGAACAGTATATAATTCATATGCTAGTAAATTATAGCGTATTCCTTATACAAGATGACGTGAAGGAGGTTTGTAAAAATATGTGTCTAAATACTTCTATATCTAGTTTATATATGAACCTGATGTGCATTTGTTTGGGTTTGTTGTGCTTTCTGCTTTATTCTGCTGGAATTAATAGGTTTCTTTGTCTATCTCGTGGTTCCTCTCCCTGTCCTAAGCCTATTGCCTGTTCTTGTCTACTCCAGCGTTTCCACTCTGCGCCTCCTCATGTATGTTTCTGTTCATGGTTTCGTATACAGGAATGTAGAGATGGTTTGCTTTCTTTATGTATTAATAGATTAGGCTTTTCCTGTTGCACACACCTAGAAACTGTACTTGATCCAGGAGACCAAAAGATAAATTACTCCCTATTCAGGGTATTGAACTCCTATCACTATATTCTGATACAGGAATTCTTCTTTAATGTATTTATCCTCACCGTGTGCTGGCGAGATAGGGAGGCTAAGTCATGCTTATCTCAAAGATGGGGGATTAAGCCACAAAACCTCCCCCTAAGCAACTTGATTAAGGTTGCACAAGGTGTTTGTAGTGAAATAGTGAATGATCGTAGCTCTGAGTAGCGATGTTAAGTACGGGATCGCTCACCCTCTGTTCTGAGGCTTCAGCTCTTGCTTCAGAAGCTGCACTTCCCACTTCGCTTAAGTAAAATGCCATTGAAAAGAAAGCAGCAGTTGTAAATGTAAGTATTGCTGTCTGCAAACCAAGTGAGGGGGGTTCAACACCGTGTTACTGGCTATGTAATTCCCCATCGTTTTCCCCTGGTACTCTTGCTCTTTCGGAACTATTGACCAAGTCTCTTAATGGAGCGCAGCAACATTGGTGCCTGTTTGAATATTAACATGGTTATGAAAGGCTGTGGCAGCTGAGGACCGTGGATGGGTTTCAAGCATGTAGAGAGCAAAATACCCTCATGTCATCTAAAGAATGAGCAGAAAAGGGGAAAAGGAACAATGCACAGCAGAGGGAAGTTACCCAGCATAGCTGGCTGCTTTAGGTTGCTAAATAATACCCAGGAAGGGGAAATGGAAGCTCAGGTGCTCACACAGTTTGAAATTAGACTGGTGAATGTGTTCAGAAAAGAACTGGTGATTAAAGCAGCTCTGTTCCCATTCCAACATTTGTTTCTGAAACTCATATTTGGTGATGCGTTTGTTCCAGAACTGGTAACCTAAATATTGATGCATGGTGGCAAAGTGTTCCGAAGGCACGCAGAGTAGCTGAGGTTTAGAATTCTCTCGGGTAACAGGAACTATCACTTTTGTCTCCCAGATGAAGATGAATGTGTTTACTGTTGACAAAATAGTCTTTATTCTTGTAAGGGAGAACTTTAATACTGCTTCTTTTAAATGTCATCTGCCTTCCCAATATCTTCTTTTCCACCTTATCTGCTCTCAGGAACTCAAGGCAAAGTAACCTCAGAGAACACAAGCAGTTCTTGAAGTTTCATTAACCTCCTTTTGCCTCTTCTTGTGCACTTAGTGACTGCAAGATCTTTACAACCACTTTGAAAGTGATTATTGTTCTGACAGTGTCCTCTGTGAGGCTTGCTGTCTTGCTATTGAACGCAGGATATTATTGCACTTATTAGCCAGGAACAGCACAGATAAAACAGTTCATAGAATCATGGAGTAGTTTGGGATGGAAAGGACCTTTAGATCACCTGGTTCCAACCTCCTGCCATGGGCAGGGAGGCCTCACGCTAGAGCAGGTTGCTCCAAGCCCTGGTGTAGGACACTTGCACTTGTGCACATTCAGGTTCCTAAGATGATGGCGAACCTGATCCTCTCTTACAGTGGGCCCAAGGTCTTCATTCTCACAGTCCCTGCATCTGCCTTCCAAAGACTTGAGCAGCGTGATCAGAGCATTTGCCAGTGAGGACTGAGGCAAAGAAGTCATTGAGAACCTCAGTCATCTCGCTATGCTAAGTAGTACAGTTTCTTAGATTTTAGACACGTGGATCTTTGTGCAAAACTCCTCCCTACATTTCATCTTCCTTTACTATTGCCTTTTTTGTTCCCCAATGCCCTTTCCCGGTTCTTCCTTTCCCTTATTTAAAGATGCGGCTGTCACTGAGCTGCCCCTTGCTTATCATCAGCGAACCCGCCTTTTCAGAAAGATCTACCTTTTTGCCATGCCTCAAGTCAGTTAGAGTTAGCCTTGTCATCCCTTATGAGAGCCCCATCATTGCCTGTAACCCCATGGCTGACTGCTGTGTTATGCAGAACGAGGCAGGCTGCAAGGATGTCAGATGCAGTATTGAGTCTGTGCTTTGACAATTGGAAAAGACACTGCGAATGAGATTTCACAATCCCAGTAGACCTTGCAGTGATCAATGAGTTCTGAGTAAGTGAACTAGTAAGTGAACTTGTGCTGGTATAAGGGCAAAATCAAATTAGATCCATCAGCTGTTTCTGGCCTGGATAGCCACTGTCGCCTAGAAATTATACAACAGAAAAGTAAGTAAATCTGATGTATGAGACGGGGGATCAATGATGTGTTAGAATAAATGCGATGTAGCAGTAAATCAAGCACTGAAAATACAGACCCTATTCTTCGGATCTTGCCAAGAAAGGGACCTTTTCTGCTTACAGAATTCATGAAAATCAGGACTCAGCAGACTGTTTGGGGAATAAATCTTGTTCAAAGTTCGCTTAGTAAACTGGTAATGTTACGAGCCTGAGCTTTGATACACTAATATGATACAGGCTCGTCACGTTACGGGGTGGCATTCTGATGTGAGAACGCTTGTCTCATTATTAATAATTGACAGAACACATGATGTTCTTCACTACAGGAGCCTATTAAGTGAGCGCTGGCAGCAGCATACAGTTGCAGGGATTAGCCTGCCTTTAAACATAAAGTAAACGGCATGAACTAACCTGTGCAGTTCCCATTCAGCTCTTAGGGCAGCGTTCACCTGCCACTATGGGAGTAGATTGCTGGCCACCACCTTGTCAAAGTCTGTACCAGACCTTGGGGCTTCTCCACTGTCCTAGATTCTGCATTAAAGGGGAATTGATGCTGGTAGGACTGAAGGAGAGCTGCTGGCTATAACTAGCATTTATTAACGTGTCTTAAGCTATTGCAGAGAACCTCCACCAAGGACCAGAGCTGCCTGTGCTTGGTGGTATGCTGGTGTTCATTTTCTTCTCCCTCCTCGTGATGTGCTGATGACAGGGGTCATGAGAGGCAGCTGAGGAGGATCTGATTGCTGCGGCTAGAGAAAGTTGAAGTCCTAATTCGTCACTTGGGTCCGAATTATCGGCTTCACCCACATCTGAAGTTATTTTGTAGAGAGTTAAGAACCAGAAAATTCCCCCCTTTTTTGTGTGTTTGTTTTCTTTTTCCTAAGAGAAAGAACTGATTTTCACAACTTACAGCTCGGAGGTCCTTAATTGGTTCCCAATCAATCTGCAATTGTTCTTGGTTCTTCAGGGACAAGAAAGCCTAAAATACCCTGGTTTATCATTAAAATGATCAGATTTATAGAACCAGTATTTTGTAATCAGAATAGCCTCTTCTCCCCAGTGGCAGGCATTATTGATGGCATGCCTGCTAAAGGAGGGTTAGATGGGCCAAAGTGCTGAATACCAAGGTACTGATACCAGTGAAACAGAGCTTTCTGTGCTAGGAGGGAGCTTGGGAGGGGGTGTGGGGGGAGATGTTGTTTCTCTCTTTCAGGTTAATCTTACTTGTAAACTATTAACTTTATGTCAGTTAAGTGGCAAGGTGAAATTTTTGCCTAATAATAAGGCGGCAAGAGACTTGTAGACATATAGCGAGTTATAGCATCTATGGCATCTCATTATGATGTAGCAAATAGTCCCTAGATACTAAGGTATATTCAGACCAAACCTATTCTTCTTCTCTTCTGTCCTCAGTTAGCAACTAAAAGAGAAATAATTTCGCTGTGATTGCGGCGCAATAGCAGTCAGGGCAAGGCAATGCCCAGTGAGCTTTGTCCTAAATCCTGTAGCACTAAATGTTCAAACAAGCAAATCCCCCTACACCCACTCCTTACTTTGATTTATTAACTTGAGATGAATGATGTGCCTCTCAAAGTCTGTCAGTGCCATGCAATGAAAATGAAATCGGTGGCAGTGCCCTGTGTGTGAAGCCACTCGTGGTATCTAGCTTTAGACATTAGAAGTGAAGCTCCAATCCTAGCGTGCTCCCCACCCCCATTCATTAGCTTCCTAAATCCTCCTGTCTTTGTGGAATCACTGCAGCAAGTTGGAAGTGATATATGTCATGAAAACCCCTGTCTGCCGTGGAGGAAAAGACTGTGTTTAGCAGTCGCTGCTGTGCCGATTCCAGCAACGATTAGCACAGACTTTGTTAGGGGAGCTCACCAGGACCTGGATATTAAGGCACAAAAGGGAAACTCATTGTGTGTGAAGGTTTGCCTCTGCCTGGCTGGGTTTGTTTCCTGGTTGAGTGCTATGACCACTTAGAGTCTTAAGTGGGAAAGAAATGCACTCTCACAAATGGGAAAGAAAAGACATATTTTGGGGCTTTGTTATAGTTTGGGGCTATTTTCAATATTATGCTGTAAGTAGGTAATTGTCTTTTCATTATGGGTACCTGAAGAGCAAGACACCATACAGGTTCTGTTTCAAGTGTAGGCAGAGGGAATGGTACTGTCACACTGAAACCTGATTCAACTCAGAAAATGATGGCTGTGGGGAAATGCCAACAGATAAATACGTCTGAGGGTTTGTGAACTACATACACACAACAATATAATGGCTCTTTCAAAAGTGTTTCATACTCTTCTGCATGTCACACAAAAGGTTTGATTTTTCAGAAGCAGTGGATTTCACAGCACTAATCTAAGTCAATGACAGTGTGGGTGTTCAGCATCTCTGATGCCAAGCTATAATTGGACTTGATAAGCCAGGGTAAGGAATCTATATGTTCAAAAATCTAGTGCATAATAGAGGATCCGAGCACATCCTGCCTCATAATGTGAAATGAAATCTGTCTTGTAAGTGTACAACAGTGGCTGTTTCCTTGGTGGGAATATAAATTCATTATGGTCCAGATGTAGCATAAGCTAGCAGGCCACCAATGCAGCTTTAGGGCTGGAAGCCGTATGGCCATAACTTGGGTTTCAATGAACCTGCATACAAGCCGTTGTGGTTTGGGCACAGAAGGTTTTGAGGTGTTTGCATTCATACATCCACCACCGTGTTCTTCCTTCAGGTGTCTGGCCAAGGGTTTGCCTGTTCCCAAAGCTCTTTTGTGCCACTGGACTGTTCAGTATGTTTTGGAGCCTGATGCTGTTCTCGACTGCTGAACTTTATAGTCAGGTTGTGTTTTTAAAGGGTTAAAGGTGGTTTTAATTGACTTGGTATTTGCCCCACAGACAGCAAATAATGCAGCTGTTGTTTGTATCCTGGTGTACCTTGAGATGTCCATGGAGATAAAAGCTTGTTTAATGCCCAGCGTGTTTGAGAGTTGTGTTAGGAAGAAGTCCTTGCCCTGAAGTGTTTTATGCTTTCAACTGATGTGATGTGAAAAACAGGAGGAAGCAAAATGGAAAGCGTGGGGAAGTGAAATGAGTTGCCCAAGTTCTGGCAGCTGGTTTCCAGCTTGTAATCCAGTCCCTGAGCAATGAATCACACTGCTTACCAAAGGCCAGTTTGTGAAGGAATGAGCTCCTACTGGGAAGCAACAGGCTGGTACATGCCTATTGACATCCCTGCCAGATCTGCCCTGTCTTGGCTCTGTGCTGCACTTTACCACTCAGAACAGTGTCCAGAAATGTTTGCAGTGTAGCTCAGGGGTAGCAGCAGACTAAGAAGAAGCCGGAGATGACCCTTTTGCGTATGTGTGTGTGTTTCTGGATGCAGGCATGCAAATCCTTGTGATGGCAGAACGTTAGAAGCAGTTAACGAATGCATTTGATTAATGTCTTTCTCCAAATCCACTTTGAAAAACAGCCTCAGGTATTAAAATAATGGACACGCAGTGCTAATCAGAATGATGCATGCTTTTAGGATACAAAAACGCGGGGCTAAGTGTGCTGAGTCTGGAAGTGCTTGCTTTTCCTGGTACTCCAAATGCTTTTTACTTCTGCAGTCTCAACGTTAGGCTATCTGCACACACTGGGCTCTCTTTAGGATTGATGGTCGGATATTACTGAAGAACAGATGGCTTTGCCTTTTGAATTGATTATGGAGATGTTTTTACTTTTAAGTTTTGTGTCTTTTTAAGCTATTGTGTTGCTTAATAGACATTCCCCTAAAACTGCTCATTCTTGTCACAGTAGTCAGAATCTATCTGTCCTGTTTGCCTTCTTCACCAAAACGATTCCTTCGTTGCGTGTATCGGATACTGATTCTGTTTTGAGTGAAAATATCAGAACTGTGTTTATGCCAACCGCTCCCAAGCACTGAATCCTGTTCTGTGGACCACAGGATGTGCTGCTCTCTTCCCTTTTACCTTTCTCCCTCATGATTCTATTTAAAAATAGCCAGAGAGAAAGAGCTGGCAGCCTAACAAAAAGTCCACATCGCACTGCATCCCCTCCTCCAGCCCCGAGCCTCTTGTTCTAACAAACCTCCTTTGCTTTCCCCTTTGATCCGCACAAATCTACCTTCAGAATGTTTCAGGCGTTGCAGTGCATGAAACACTACAGCAGATGGTGCTTTTTGACGATGCCTTTCTCCATGAAGCAACATTTTGTAGTGGATGCTGCATGATCAAAAAATCAAACATGTAATTATGCAAATATGTATGCCTTTATAATAATCAAGTTTTATTGTAAATGGTTGATGCACATCAATTTGATCCTGTAGTGCTGCTTTAAGTGCAGTTTAAGTGGCTTTTCAGTGTACCCAGAGGCAACACAAATGCATCTCTGGAATATTAATAAAATCCTGAATCTTTGAGACACCAACTGGTACAGCCTTGCTTATACTGATTGAAACTAAATGCTAATCCTTTCCTTTATTTAACCAAGAAAAAAATCCCCTTTGTTATTTAAAACACTGATATTAGTGCGATATGAAGGGCCATTTTATTTGAAATTGTATTGTAATGTCGTTGTTAAAATAATGCCTAATCATACTATATTCAGATTCCACAATGTAAATTTGATGAGACAAGAATCCAGTCATTTTACAGCCCTGAATACAGAGATGTATGTTAATATGTCCAGTTTTCCTAATTCTGTAGCTTTATCAAAGGAATATCTGTTTTCAGGTTTCAATCCTGAATGCTTCCAGGTAACCAGTTCCTGACTGCTCGCTGGACGCTTTTGCTTGTGAAAGTCAATAAGTTAAGATGTAGCAAGGATTCTGACATCCTTAGTGAAGTGTCAACTTTGTGACTGATCTGATCCTGGCTTTTATACGTTGCTTAACTTCATTGGTCTAATGACAGCTCTCTCTCCGAACGTACGCATGCGCGTGCTGCTGCGGTTTGACTTAGCAGATGGGCTGTGGATACAGATAAACCAAGAGTGTAAATTATGGTTTTGCCCATTTGTTCCTCCTGTTCTGAAAGGAGGAGCCTGTGTTGCTTGTGGAGAGGAGGCAGCAGCTATGCCATGTCCCGTTGCAATAGGCTGGGGCTGCTATAAAGAGAGGCTGTTAACCTGAGCCCAGGTTGAGACGGGAAAGAGATGCGTCAGGCTTTCCCCAGAACGAACTCCTTACAAACTTAGTGATGCTTTATAAGTTGGGCCTTCATTTTTGATCCCTGCATTCAAATGACTTTCTCTGCCACCTCTCTGCCCCTGCTATTTCGCTTTCACACTGCCAGTTCCTGTCTCTGTGCCCTCTGTCCTTCCTCTGCCTCCTCTCAGCGCTATAGTTTAGACTCCTCTCTGTGTTTGTGTGTTACTTCCTTCCACTTTTCCCCCCCTCTCGGGTTTTGCCTCCTCCTGTCAGCCTTCTGCTCCTCAGATCTTTTTCCAAGTGTTTCTCTCAGTTTGGTTCCTGAGTCCTTCCACACGCGTGTATTCCACTGCTCCCATTCTGCTTTCCCTGTTCTCCCTCTCAGGTTTTACTCTCTCAGATTCTTATGTTTATTGTGATTTTCCTCTTGCTTTTCTCAACAAAGATTAGTTGAAAATCTCACAGGAAAAGCTGCTTTTGTGACACTTCATCCCAGTTTCTGTCCTGGCATTTCCCAGACGGAGTCAAACCTGAGCGAGGGGATAGGAGGTCCTTAAGGGCTCAAAGCACAGCTTCAGAATAGTACCCAAAATAGTGGCAAACAGCATGAATATCAAAACCACAACCGATGGATTCGGAAACCTCTTCCCACTGTTTTGACCTGTTCATGGTTGCTCTTTCTTTTTGTTGGGTTTCATTTCTGAAAGAAGGGATTTCTCGCGCTGTATTTAGCATCCTCGTGACACTGAAGCAGGGAAGAGGCATCCTGCATCTTGAAAAGACACAAAGGCCCCTTTAGTTTGCAGGACAATTTGGCTTCTTTTAACATAAAAAACCCCACATAAATACTAATACTAATTGTGCTAAGAGTGGTAAAACACTAACTTTTGAGAAACTTTCTGGGTCAATAAACTGCCTTTTCCTTACTGAGAGATCAGGTTGCTGAAAATAATCAGAGATGCTGAAAAACAACAGAGAGTTGTCTCTGACCTGAAAAAAGCTCTCCAGGAGCTTGCAATGAGCAAAGCATCTTCGTTAGATGGTCAGAATGAACTCTGTAGCAACAAATTTGTGACAGTAAATGATGTTTGCCTGCAGATGTTGCAACTTGCTTCTCAAGGAAGCAAACCTGAAAGCAAAATGGATTAGCAAACAACGATGAAACTTGCTGACTTGGCATTTTTATCAGCTGTGAATACTATCAACCTGGTTTAATTGTCTCACTGTGTTCTGTCCCATTATCTTAAATGATGTATACGGTGAAGGTCTTTGAGTTTTAAAACACGTGCAGTCTAAGCAATAGTAGCCCTTTAAACAGAAAGCCTGCATATGCATAGCACTGCGCCAGAGCAGCTGCCTGAGTTAACTTATTTATCAGTTACAGAAGAAACTGTCCAGACTTTGGAAGCTCGATGAGAAAATGGGTTTCATCAGTTCCATAAATCTGTTTGCATACGACCAAATGTCATAAGTACCATTACCTTCTGATTGCATGTAATATTCAGAAACCAAACAATACCCTGCTCTGCTTCTGGTTTTTATTTCAGTGGCATGGCATCGTAAGCCTAATTTAAACACAATAACAACAACAAGATCTGCATCCAGTGCCTTGATTTCATTTGCAAAGCCACCTAGGCAGCCACACACTTTAGGAGGTTTCTTTGCAAAGGTTTTGTGGCAGAGAATACTTTCGACATGCTTTGCCTGAGTCTTATGAGAAGGAAAAGCCTTAATTAGAAGGTCATAGTATTTGACTGTGATTTTGCACTGTTTAAAACCAAAAGAAATAGAATTCAAACTAGAATTTCATCAATGGCAGTTTAAAAATGTATTTCTGATGGTTTATAGGGCTTGAAAGAGGAGTTAAAAGCAAAACCTGTGGTCACTTAATGCAGTGTTTCAGATGACTTTCCCAGCTGCATCGGTCACGTAATAGCGAATAAAGAAGATGAAGAAAAGAAAGGTCAGTAATTGCCTGGTGTTTTGTTCTTCGTATGTCGGTGTATATACAAACATCTGATTACTGGGGCTAGCAGTTTGATAGAGATTCTAAAGCAAGCAAAGAAGCTTGGTTCAGGCGCAAGTGATTTTACTTGTAGCATCTCTCCAGTGGTGTGTAGGCTGTCTATGTCTCTTGGTTTACTTTCACATGTTTTTCCAGACTTCAGCCTCTATTCCTCCCTCTCTGGTGGTCTATAATAGACTTCAGTCGCATCTCATAGTTACAGATCACGAAAGGAATGTGAACAACAGGGTTTTCATTTGGTTAGAGATTGCGGAGCCCAAACCCTTCAAAGCCTTAAAACCCTCCAGAGCCACCATTCCCTGCTTAGCTTGGTACAAAATCAGCTCTTAACTTTATGCTGAGGGTATCTGGTACCTCCTCAGTGAATACTCCTCAATACTCAAGTTGCTGAATTCCTCACAAGATCTTCAAGTGAACCTCCATTCTAATAACCATTTCTTCTGGTGTTCTGAAATGCTTCAGCTCGGACCCTTTATGTATACATTTACTCTTTTGGGGATAAGTCACCTGAATTCAAAGCCTTAGCTCTGTCAGTGCAGGTGTTGTTATGTGAAGGTGGCAGGCTTAATGACTGCATTGGAAATGAATCTCTTATTAAAGCACTCGTTAGGGGAAACGAGATAAAGACACTGGTTGTGTTCTGGTTGGTTTTGTTGGGGGGGTTCATAATGAGTCCTACTAACTTTTACCCTGTACCATTTTACTCTTCCTTTCAATGTCTTCACAGGGATATTTAAGTGTGAAATTTAACAGATTAAAATTAAGATAAATTAAATTCCTTTTCCATGGAGAAATTTCAGAGCAGGAATACATTGGTTTATACTGAGTTTTATACATAATTTACGGGCACGGTATAAAAAGTATTTTGTCATTAAAATTCTGTCTATAAAACCATGGATAAAACAGTTTTTTCCCTAAGCAGCTTCCTGGTAAATTCATCTACCGGTGGAAACCGAGGTGCTGTCCTCCGCTGTGTCTTTGTCCAACTTACAGAACCATAGAATCACAGAATGCTTCGAGTTGGAAAGGGCCTTCAGATCATTCAGCTCCAATCCCTGCCACGGGCAGGGACACCTCACAGCAGAGCAGGGTGCTCCAAGCCCCTGTGTCCAACCTGGCCTTGAGCACTGCCAGGGATGGGGCAGCCACAGCTTCTCT
>JAOEHY010007178.1:0-29413 GCA_025447955.1 Psilopsiagon aurifrons | reverse complement strand
CCCATGGCAGGGGGGTTGGAACTAGATGATCTTAAGGTCCTTTCCAACCCTAACTATTCTATGATTCTATGATTTATGCCATTTTTTGCACATGGTATCATCAGAGGGGTTAGGTGGTCATCTGAGGGAAACAGCATGGTCCTGGTAGACTGGCTTACACCCATAACAAAAGGACAGAAATAGCCACTTGTGCTATTCTTCTATATCTGAGATGAATCAGAAAGAAGATGGAAACATCAGCCTAATATATGCATCAGCCTAATTATTCTGCTGGCCTAGCAAATGAGACTTTCTATTAATGACAGCAAAGGTTTTTTACAGGGGTAGTTACAAAGTAGTACATTTAGAAGGTGAGTTTTTCCATTTTTAATTACAGATAAAAAGGGAGAAATTGGAATATTTTACTAAAACCCCAGGTGCCAAGAAGTCAATATAATAAATTGGATGTGGAAGATAACAGTTATAATTTGTCATCTCAGAAGATCCAGTGTGAAACCACATCTTTCAGAGGCTCTCACAAGATCCAAAAACATGCTGTGTGATAGCTCAGATCCCAATCAATCAGCATCTCTGGAGTGGAGACAGATGTCCGTCTGCATTAGGACAGATTTCTGCTCCCTTTCATCAACACATGCATCACTCAGTGCACACCTCATTGCAAGGCTGGGTCTTTTATACAGGGCCTTTCAGAAGAGAAGATTGCGGCACACAACTGGATACCTAATTGTAGAAAGATGTGAATGAGTGCCGGTTCGTTACACAAATTACATCTGCTTGTACTGATGGGACCAGTCTGTGAATTCTGGATGACTAGATTTTAGCCTTATCTTTAGAACTTGCTTAAACTCACTGTGTTTGGCCAAAGGCATCTCAGTTTTGCAATTTATAATATTGACAGAAATCATATAGCTCAGTTCCATTTTTGTTAAACACATCCACATTTCTCAATGGAGGACAAAATTACCATGGTGCATACAGCTATCACATTGCTTTGGTTTTGTTTTCTTTGGGAATTAAATTATCTTTACTATCTACTTCTGTCAATTTTGCTACAACCTTATTAGAGCTCTAGTTGGGTCCAAAGCCTTGACTACAGTAGAAAAGCCACACAGAAGGATTGCACCCAAATACCTTTTAGCACACCTTTCTCATAAATATGCAATCATCTGAAAAGCAGGCATCCTGTCCAAGTTTATTATATAGATTCCTTAATGTGTATGTAGAGAAAGATACTTCCAATGGGAAAATTATTCAGTCGGTCCTAGACACCTGGTTTTGGATAGGATGAATCATCTTCTGGAAGCACCTCTCTTCACTGGCTACTGATAGAGCCCAGATTGAGAACCAACATGTAAATTTTTTTATGCCTAAGGTTAAACAAAAGAAGACTTACTCTAAATTGCAGTATCATTATGTTTCAATCCAACCACTTTGTTGTTGTATCTTCATCATATAAACCCAACAATTTTTCACACAGTCAATGAGAGATAATGATTATGATCCTGATAATAAAATGTGAAGCAATGTTTACTCTAAAAATGCCAATTTGAAAGTAGGACTGATCAAGCTTAAGGCAGACTTAGGAAAACAAAGTGACAATCTTAAACTTCAGTAAAGAATGCCAGATGCTAATGCTGTGCTTTCACTCTCCTTGCAAACACAGCAAAAGCTCTGAGTATACTTCATGCATGTCCTTGATATTCCTCTTGCTTGGTACCTAGTATAGTAAACACAAACAATCTTGAAGTACAAGATTTGAAGTTCTTAACATGCTGCACTCATGTAATTTTGAAGTGCTCCTTCAGTATGTTGAGTAACTGAGCTTTTGGCTCTCCACTGAATCACCTTCTTATGCAAAAGAAATAGAGTCAACACTGAGTTTGAGAGCACCCCAAACAGGTATACTCAGCAAAGTCAATGCACACAGCTTTTATAACTAACCTCATCACCAGGCAGAAGGCTGTCTGCTCCATGGATCTTGTGGCCAGAGCAGAAGGCACTTTGATGTGGATATTATAGCCAGAGTAGATATCATCTCTGCACATATGGGCATAGAGGGTATGCAAAAAGAAACTGTCCAAGAAGCTAGTCACTGCTTAGTTAAGTAATATGGAGGTATCAACACACACAGATCATGCATCTTGAGCCAGTGTTTAGAAGCTTTCCAAGGCTGATATGCAGTTCTTCTCAGGAGCCCATCTGCTCATAGCCACTACTCACCTCTTGCCTTATGAGTGGAGGTGGTTTTCCATATGCAGTGTCTGCCAACTCTATCTCTCCTTTAAACTTACTGCATGAACTGCCTTAAGTCTTTGTGTTGCTTCACAGTAATAGTAGTGCCAATGATTAAAAAACCCACAGAAATTAAACAAAACACCTTGGCTTCAATCATTCATTTCAGTCTCCTTCTCCCTCTCTCCTCAACCTTTCCTCTAAATAAGGTCTTTTCTTGCTGGAGTTCCAGCCAGCTCCAGTGATTTTTTCCTGTCTACCTGATCTTATTCTAATTAAAAAACAGTCTTTGCAGATGCCTCTGGAGGATCATTAAACTTAAAGTGAGTTTTCAGCAGAAGGAATACAGTCCAAAAACATTGGATGTATATTCCAGTAACAAATTCCCATGACTTCAGGTCAATTCCTTTGATGGAGTAATCTGGCAAGGTTCATTTCTGACAACAGAGGTATGCTGGTTTATACCAGCTGAAGGTTTTATCCTGCCTTTGTTTACTAAACAAATGCTGAACTTCCAAAAAATATTGAGGTTAACAGGTCACACAGCTGCAGCCTTCCACTCTTGATAGAGAAGTGGAAGGGTTGTCAATCCCACTTTCCTCCTTTCCTAACAGAGCCCTGTCCCATGAGTGGCACAGAGATGCGGATCCTTGGGGAGCCTGCTGCACTCAGTAATTTCTCAATAACTGGGGCATCTTTAGATATAAAGCAAAAATGGGCAGATATTTGTTCATACAGCAATAATTACACAAAAATAGGGACTGATACCATCATAGAAGATGGGTGCCAATGGTAAAAACTCAGTATTGAATAATACCTATAACAAGAATCAGCTGGACTAAAAATGGATGATTTTTCATTGAAATTAAAGCAACTCTGAAATTTGGACCAGATTAGAGACAATGTTCACCTATTTCTTTCGGTGCCTCAAGTTATCTGCTGAATTCTAGGAGAAAAAGACTTGCAGTGATTCTCCTGCTTCTTTTTAATTAAATTTGCAAACAAAGGAGGGTCAAACAAGAATCTAGCCTGTGATTAATTTATCTAGTTGAAACATGAACTCTGCTGCTTTGAAAAACCACTATATACAAGCTTGTTTCTAGTTAAGGATTTCTTTATAGCAGGAGATTCTTGGAGCGAGAAGATTTATGTTCTTCACATCTCTTTGTACAGCCCCACAGAGAGGGAAACCACCTGAGTGTGGGAGAGTGTGTATATAGATGCAAAATCTCAGAGGATGCCCTCCCTTTCAGAAGAGCCAAATATATTCCATAGCATTAGTATACAACATACCTTGTTATTTTGGTCACAAATTACCATGGGAATACAGAGCTATTCCAGCTGGGTGTAGATATTCATAGCCTTTGTTTACTACCTACTTGGCAGGAGATATATGTGGAACTATCTACATGGCACAAGTGGTCTAAGCACCACAGTACTCAATTCAGCCATAAAAATGCTCTAATTTATTGAAGTAGTATGGTTGGATGACACAAAAACTAATCAAGCTAGTGATTCCATGACTGCCTGGAACAAATCATAGCCATGTACCTCTGTTCAGCCCATTCCTTCATCATTTAGAAGTAATCTCAGCACTATTAGAATGTGCAATATAGATAGCACTTGAAACTGAAGTTTTCTGTTCTTCTGCGGAACAGATCTAACTAAGAAATAGCAATGCATTTTCATACTTGCAATGAGACTGTGTGTTATTCCTGCCAAAAGAAATAGCATTACAGCCAGCTCCCCCTTTCCTGCACAGACAAGTTGGACCATATGAAATCCAAGCAGCTTCTGGTTCTTTGCAGGGCAGTCTCCAGGAATGGAGCTACACTGAATGAAACTACACTGCTTTCTCTAGAAGAAACGTAACTGTGCCAGGAGCTGAGACCAAGCAGTTTTGTCTAAACAAAGCTGAGCTGGCATCACTCAGTGCTAGTGTGAGCAGCTCTGCCTTAGATACCTGCCTGAAGAGGACAGGTTGCAGGTACCAGATTGACTCAGAGAAAAGCTTGAGACAAGCAGAGCTTATGCACTAATATGCAGCATCACTCTGGACAAACTGAGCTGGCTCCCTGATGCACCACCTTGGGATCATTCCAGTATGCTCCCCAGCATAACCTGTTATATGTGTATAACCTCAATTAGTCTATTAGTCGGATCTTCCTTGACTTCCACTATCACACTTAATTAAGAACTAACTGTCTTTAAAAACTACTGCAGGCCTACAGATTGTCAATATATTTTTTTTAAGGGCTTTCAAAAGGAGATTCTGGCAATAACCACTGAACTAATGAATTGAAAGCGCCTTTTCTAGCTGCCTGGGTACATGTGGTGTCCTAAAGGGACATCAAAACTGGAAAACTGGACAAGTGGAGGCCATTACCTCTGGGCAAAGGGAGAGAGTGGAGGAATGAAATCAGCTACTCTCACTGCAATCCAGTGACATTATTCTTCTCTTCTCGAGAGGCCTATAATAAACACAGGGTATTTTGATCCCCAGATCTTCTCAGTTCTATACCATGTAAATTAGCCAATTGTGAGGATGTCTCCTGGCCAGCTCATCTCGCATGGTGGTATCTTTATCATGTGCTTCAACTATACAATCAAAGTTAAGTAACAGGCTGAGCAACTACTAGGCTTCACACCTTATCAGCCACAAACACATTTAAATCTGCTAGCTGGAAAGGCCAGCTGGCCCATGACCTCCACCAAAGCTTGTAGTATTTGAGTTCTAGGTGACCTGGAGTTCAATGCCACCACTGGGGAGGACATGAGGGAGCTGCCTATGTTGCATTCGCATGGAGGTTTACAGGAGACAAGAGTTTCCTGTAGAGATGTGCCTTTAAAAGAGTTTGGGAATAAGCATTTGTTTATATTTTGAAATAAGAGCTTGCCCTCTGGTACTGCCAGTTTAGCATTTCCTTTCAAAATGGCAGCAATGCCAAGGGGTATGGTTAGGACAAAACCAATGAAATCATGGAGACAAAGTCAATTCCCTGTGGTTTGTGGTTGTTATAAGTGATACCATCATACAACCCAAGCAAACCACAGAGCATGTAATCTAGTGAAATGTGGCACAGTTAGAAGGCAAGTGCATTTGTCGTGCAATAGAAATGGTTGGAGTAATCATAAGCCTTTTTGTGCACTCAGGCTTCTTTGCAAAGCAGTGCACTGCTGCTGAGTCAATTAACTCTGTGTCTGCAGGTTCCTGCAGTAAACCCTCACTCTGCAAGATGAACGTGACTAGGTGTTTCTCACTGCTGTGCATTACTTTCCCATTTGTAATGCGTTTTTTATAGGCTCAAGCTTTGACTGAGGACGCAGTGTTCCGGCTCAAAAGGACGTGTCTTCGCAATGCATTTAGAGTGAGACTGCATCTGCTCTTGGAGAGTCATGAGTCTAATAGGCAATCTGCTTGATTTATGTACCATGAAGCAGATTAGAGTATGAGTAAAGATTCTCATTCATTACATAATTTCTTAGAAATGATGAACCTGGTGTGTTTGTTATGAGAATAAAGGATCATTAAATGTAAAAGGACATTTTCAAGGTTGGCTTTAAGCTCATGTTTAGCAAAACCTTTTTTGTTGCTCCTCAGACCTGTGATAATTATGTAGATTTTAAATTTTTCCTAAAGAAATAACTTCCTTTTTTCTTTTCTTTTTTTTCATTACTTAGTCCTCTTTGTTTCAGGTACTTTAAAAACAAGCATCATTTAAACTTCACAAAGGCATTGTGCTCTGGATTCAAATGGATAAACTGAGGCAAATGGGCAGATAAGAGAATTCCTTAAGAAGCTGAACTGACTATACAAGTCCAATGTGTTAACTAGCACACTGCTGGTCCTTAAATATAGCCCAGTTTTCTGGAGTGAAAAATCCACACTGTCATCAAAATACACTATAAGAAAACACAGTATGTTCTTGACACAGACACATTGGCCAGAGATTTCAGTTTTATGAAGTTGCTCTTCATAAAGGGGAACCAAGACTTTAAGAGCACAGAGACATAACTTTAAATAAGCAGTTTCCCACCTGGGGAGAATCTTTGTGCAAAGAATAGTTAGGACCTGAACCAAGCTCTACTGAAATTTTATGCTGGCTTAAACAAAGCTTGGATTAGGACCTAAGAATTGTGCAGAAATTTCTCAAGTGTAAGAAGTGACAGAGCAGTCTATGCATAGCTTAAATGAAAAAATATGAGCAGCAAAGGGAAACAGTATCTGCTAAAACAGAGCATGGAAATGGTGGAAGATCATTCAGTTGTCATTTTCTTTTTTAAAAGCCAACTGTCAGAGAGAAAGGAGAGAGTAATAACTGGGAAATGAGGTGCACTCCAGCTCTGAAAAGTTAGTGTCCTTAAAAGCAGAAAAATCTAATCTAATATTAATTGAGAATGACTCTCATTCTCTCTCCTGCCAGTTTCTAAGTATATGTGTATCTATCTTTATCTCTACAACAGTAAATATATGGGGTTTTATGCTATTAGGAGTTGAAAAAACAACAGTTTGACAGTTCCCATGCAATTACTATTTGAATTTCTGAGGCTATTTGTTAAAAATCTTCAACATACGCTCTAATAGTCTCTACACCTACTCCTCAACCAAGGTAAAATAGCATCCATCCTCTGAAGCCAGCAGAACATCACCAATTTACAAGGAGAATGAGATCTCTTTATGTTGGGTTTCAATTTGTACTGTCTGTACAATTCTGTCTCTGTAGCATTCAGAGGTGCTTTAGGACACAAAGAGTACCACTGTCTGAAATATACTGCCCATGAGGTGGGACTGCAGCAACTGGGAAGCATCATGCAGCAAGGGAAGTCAACGTGTTGTGTATTTGGATGAGTAATGTGGAAATTGCTTTGGACTACAGAAAAGAAAGATTGTGAAGTAGCAGACTTTCTTAACTGATTTCAAAGTTTTAAGCTGCCACTGCCAAGATTTACCCAAACTTTCTCCAAAGTTTCAGTAATAAAGCTTGAGATCAAGCTATTTTCCTTAGAATGAACATGGTCATTAGAAGCATGCCTTGATAAATGATGCTTCATGCTGTGAAGAGTTCTTTGCTTCTCCTTCAACTGATGCTATGGTAAGGTCCTTGTTTGTTAGTTTACAGCTGTTTTTTGTATATATTAAATGTAAATCATAATTCATACATGACAGAAGAAGTTTTTTTAGGAGATAGTCTGGAACTGCTGAATTCAGAGCCCAGAGCCAACCTCCTAGCTGGCACACAACATTCGCTCAAGTCAGTTCATTTTCAGACGAGAAACACAGCCTTGGGTTTTGCTTCCTTCAGGAAAGAAGAGGGAAGAACAACTATTTCTTAATTTTAGACTACAAAGTATTAGCTGTTAAGAATGAATTCAAACTATCTGTAGGATGCATGACTTCATACTGAATTATTAATGTAACTTAACTATCTGCTTACATGAGGAGACATGGAGGGCCGTGCTTTCCCAGAAAACACAACTGTACTCTTTCCGCAGGCTTTGCAGGGAAAGCACAACATGGGCGTCGAGAGAACTGAGGTCTAATTAAGGTGATGGCACGCACTGTGTAGGAAGGGTTAGTTCTGCTGTGTCAGTGCATCACTCACTTCGTAAAACGTGTGAGAAAATTGTGTACAGTACACTGAGGTTGCTGTGTATGATCAGCTGGCCTGCTGCAGCCACCTTCAGATAGGAGAAATCAGACTTGGGCTGAATGAACATGAAGTTACATGATTTCTGATGCACTGTTTGTGCCTTTGCTCTGAGCGTTTATTTTGGCAACTGCACCTTCACACTGCCACAGGCAGAGCAGGATTTACATGTTATTGCAGAAGTGAGGATTGGGAAGAGATGAGCTGAAGGTACCTTCTCAAGCTGCCCACCACCCTCCAGACCAGAGCTCAGGTAGTACCCAACTGGCACCTCTATTTCTCCCTAGTCCCCAGCACTTTATGCTGACAGTTCCAGCCCACCATAGCAAGTCAGTTTAGCATTACTTGCCTGGGGTGGAAAGACCTCAGCCATGATTTATGGGGGACTGGGACAAGGCAGGGTCAGAGAGTCTCTCTAAGTGACCTCAAGTTTGTTTGCTGCCGTATAGACTGCAGTATTGCCTAGGCTCCTCAGAGCTTCATTGCTGCTCATCACTTTTTATTAAAGGTTCAATCACAGCTTGAAACTCATATGAACAATCTGTCTCTGTAGAGGATAAAGAATAAAAGGGCAAGCTCACAGACTACCTAAAAGACATACCTGTTAATGTACCAGTGCATAATCAGCCAGGGCCAAAGTTTATTGGATAATTCACTCAAAACAAATAACACCCAGCACTATGAAAATGTGATGTAATGTGCTTATTTGGTGATGTCTGTGAACATCTTAACCCCACCCTTACTGAGATATTGTTTATCCTCAATAAAGTTTCTACACAGCTGGCATTGTTACCTCTTTTGACACTCTCAGCAGAGACATTTACAAATGAAATGGTGCAGAGACTAAAATATCACAGACAGTGTTCAGCATACTGCCAATATGATGAAAGGAAACTTGTCCTGTCATTTCTCAGGCTCCCTCTGTTTTGTGGGTAAAAGTCAAGTCTCAAGGAAGATCAGCTTGGAAACTGAGGAGCCCTGAGTTTTGCACATACTGAAGTTTAACAAACTTTGCAAATTAGAAAGGCAACTTTTTGTGATTAAAACAGTCAATGATACTACACCACCAAAAGAATTTAGTTTGTTCCTTTTGAACTGTAAGTTTAGGTTTATAGATTTGTAATAACTCTTCATAGATTCTGTAGCAGGGTGCTGTGAAGGCAATGAAATGACAGATCTGACTACAGCATTCTGAATTCATTACTGAGTTTCCAGATGGAAACCATTGGGTCTCCAGAAGAGCTGAGAATGATCAAGATTTTCCTGTGGCTAGATACACTCTGTTTTGATTGTAGGACTCAGCATGTATAAAGAATAAACCAAACAAAAAGTGAGGAAAATCAAATGATACAAAATTAAGTGTTGTCAATAATAATAATAATAAAATCAATTCTCTTTAAAGCCAGCTCTCAGGCTCTGTTCCTGTGCACATGCAGAGAGCATACTGCATGCCCTTTACACCTCTTGCTTTGTGTTGTGATGGGCTCACTCTGGATTCCTGCCTGCACCTCTCACTTTTGTTCTTGCAATTCCACACACTAAAGAAAGAGCTGCTCACAATTTATTTAATCATTAGCTAGCACAATCATCTCCCCACAGTCACGAGGCTAGTGATGCAATGCTTGCAGGCTTAATAATGCACCTCCTGCCCCACAAGTCATTCCGAATTGCGCATGTATGTACTGATCTTGTACAGCTCTGCAAGAATTGTTTCCAAAGCTGAGATAGATTGGACCTATCTTTCCAAAACACAGTTCATAATTAAAGAAGAAGAAGAAACTACCCTCTGCCTAGTTTTTACCATGCAGCCGTTTGATACACTCATATTCAGCATACACTGTGAAATGGTCCAGCCCACGCTACAACAGCTGCAGGAAAGGCAAATGAAAACACGGCACCCTTAAAGCCTAATGTCAACTAATGAAATAAAGCTATTTAACATTGTATATTTACTTACCAGCTGTTTCACAGGCTGCAGTTCAGTTGCTTTTGGATAAATGAAACAAAAAATAAAGTCGTATTATGACGGAAGAAGACAACAATATCATCCTATGCAAAGAACAGATGAACACAAATTCCATGTTTTGAAAGTCAAAGAGGCATGAAAAACAATACACGACCTTTGCTTGAGTCATATTGATTCATTTCAAGGGCAATGGAAAATAAACTGACAGAACTTTTGGAAATTAATTTACCAAATTACCATTGCTGATTTCAGAGGATTCCTATGTCTTTACCATTAGCTATCACAGTGACCTCTCAGTGGCTGCCAGTGACAATGCAATGCAACTCACATCATCTGTTTTCTGGGACCATACTGTATTTCCAGCATTGGTCTTGTACACATCTGGGACCATACTGTATTTCCAGAGGCATTGGTCTTGTACACATCTGCATAATCTATTTTCAAAGCCAAAGTGGGAAATGTGATGTACATCACATTTGAAGGCACAGACTACAACAAAGATCTGGAAGAGACCGAGATACAACTTGGGAAGGAGCCAGTAATTGCCCATAGGAGAATGAAGTAGTTGGATAATGAGGTGGTAAGAAACAAGGAAGGAGAGCTAACTGGGGAATCTAGGACAGCAGCCAGCTAGCAGAGGTAGGAAGTGTCTGTTCAAAAATACTGGAAAACATACCTGGAGGATACTGGGTCTTGCCTTCAAAAGCTTGGGCCAGGCATAAATCATGCAGTACATTGAGAGTAGAATAAGACAGGATGAAGGACAGAGCTGTAATTCCTCAGGGATGTAAAGGAGGTTGCACAGGATGTCCTTATTCTGGCATTTCACACAGTTTTGCAAAGTGAACAGACTCTTAATGTAGCTTTTTCTGTGTAATGTTATTTTTCACTAAAGTAATGAATAAGATGCAATTGCTCCCCACTGAACTCAAAGGATATATTTTCATTTAAAGTTCTTTTATAAGCAGTTTTATGAACTCACATGTCACTGTCCTAAGTAGCGTTCCACTACAACACTGGGAGGCTCTGGGCTTGCCTGGTGGGACGCACCAGGACATTTTGGCAATATAGTCAGAACTGAATCCTTATTTTCCCCTTTGTTACATTCTACTTAAAACTGCCAGTGAAACACAAAAATGGGCCCTAAGCTGAACAGATGAAGTTGGTAGTACCTATACTTGCTCATAAAAATAAATGCATGGACTACTATCACAAAATCATCCTTTCAGCGTTTATGGCTTGAACTTCGAAACTGTAAAGATGTACCCAATGACAATTTTTTTTGGCTTTAAGTTTTGTTATGAAAGTTTCTCTCAGCACTGTGGGGAACAAAAAGGGATTTGTCAGAAGTACAGCCCTTTTGTAAGGTTTTGGGAATGCATTTTCTTTCAAGGTTACAAAGTAGGCTTCTACAGTGCCCTGAGACAGGAACCCATTGTCTTTCTAAGCTCTGTTACATCTGCTGCCTTTCTAATAACTGTGGTATAAATAGTATGTGATTCTACTTGCTTTCAGAGCTCTAGCTAAAGAAAATATGCAGTGACACATGGACATGTAACAACTCCCTGGGATTGCACACAGTAATATGTTGCTATTGGGCAATTAATATTTAAAATTCATCTCAAGTCCATGGGGGAGTTCACTGTGTGTTACATTGTCTCCTGGATGGAGCATGCAGCAGAACTCTGGTTCACCAAGTATTTTGTTTAACAGAAAAAGAGCAGGGGCACTCTCCATCCACCATGTATTGTCTGTGCGCTCCCATGGTTGTGCAGTTATTCCAGAGTGGGATCATGTCTGTGGAGCTGTTGTTTGGCACTTACACATGGTACTCCTGCACCACAAAGTGCTTAGGGCCTAAAATTGTGGCAAAAAACTGCTGGTGCATGTGGTATGATATAGTTATGAGAACTGATACCCAGATGCTGGGGAGGCCCCTGAACCTGTCTTACTATGTACACATACCTTTCCATGCAGGAATACATCACCCAAGTTCCATATTTGCTAGTGACTTTAAGTCACTCATTTTGCCAATCTCCTAAAATACCACAATATAAAAATCCAGCTTTCTCCTATTGCCTATTGAAACACGTTAGACAGAGCCTGAAATTCACTTCCTAGGGGAATAACTGTATTCTCTCAGTAAGATTTAAAACCTACCTAATAGCCACTAGGTTCACCTTTTCCTTATTTCTGTCAAGTCCTGTATACAAGCCAGGGGACTTGTTTACAACTTCTCATCTCTTCTGAAGTCGTCCTGCAGTTAGTGCACAAACATCACCTGGGACACCATCGTTTTTTGCTGCTGTTTCTAACCACTGTGTAAGGATGGGCAGCTGTATTGTAACCAGTTGGATGTGCTGCCTGTAGGTGTAACATCTATGCATAGGATTAAGAATGAAATCGAGCCCTCCCCATGCTATCAGCTTGCTTTTCAGAACTATTTTGTTTCTCTACTAAAGCTTTTTCTGAAACAATCTCCTTCATTAAAGGGTAAAACAGAATAAGTAGAATAGGTAGTGGCCTTGCCCCCATTACTTAAATGGGATAGAGGACTTCCATGCCATGAAAACTGTTCCATGCCATGAAAACTGTAAACTGTAGGGAATATGAGGATCAGAGAAAAAATACAGATTGATTTAATTTCCTTGGTTTGAAACACCCTGGTTTATCCTACAGTTTCCAAAGAAGGATATGAAGAACTGAATGGGATAACACTACACCAAGCCTATCTTCATGGATCTTTAGAAATATTTTGGTATAATTTGGGGTATTTGACACTCACTTTGCTTGTAAAAGAAGCAATATTGCTAGCCTTGGAAACTAAATGTCAGAAATTCATAAATCCACAACATATAATTTGTCTTAAAACTGTCCCACAGGTTTGTTTCTCTTCTATGCCCATGAAGTCTCTGTCTTTGCTATCAGGTTTGCTACTAGCAGCACATAAAGCAGTGGCTTCTCTACTAGAGACTAAACTGAGACAGACGAACATGCACCCACACAGGTTGCAATCTGCTTTTGACAACAGCTGCGTTATAACAATCCACACTGCTGACACACAGGTGAGAAGACCTTTGCAATTAAACTCCAATCATTAGCATCCCCACTGCTGGAGCTATGTAGTCTCAGCTCTCAGAAGAAAATGAGAAAACAAAAGGGTACCAGGAGAGACTACCATCTTCTCTCTTACAGTAATGTGAGTGTCACTTGTTCCTGAGCTATTCCAGATGACCTGAAATGCATTGAGGAGGATATCAACATTAATTCTGCACTAGTATTCTGACAATTGACTGTGTGCCTGCACACAGCTTGTTTGGACTCTTTCTATTTCATTATTTAAAAAATGCCTTGGAACATAACAATAGCTACTGCAGAAGAGCCAACATGAAAGGCGAAAGGATTGCTTATCAGCCACAGAACCTTGCTGATTTGAAACCTGGATTTTAAATGTATATGCACCAGTTCACTAAGACTTTGAATGAGAAAGAATTGTGGGGACTACTACATTGGAGAAAGAGGCAGGTCAGGATGCAGCTCTCCTCCTGCTCTGACTCCTGTAGGCCTGCTCACAGATAAGCCAGCCTCTTTTCCCATCCTCTGGTTCCCACTGAGGCCCACAGAAGAGTTTGGAGGGCAGCCAATGTTGTCCTCTCTATTCTGCTTTCTCTCACCCATGAGGAAGACACCTGCACTGGGACAGACAGCTACGCTTCTGATCTGGCCCTCTCAAGTAATCAAATTTCACTTCCAAATATTCTAAGCTTTCCCAAAGGTTATTTTCCATCTAGAAAAAGGCACATTTTGGTCAACTGGCTGCAAGGGTAAACCCTCTTGATTATTGTGTTCAGATTTTCTTGACTTAAATCCTATGAAAACCCAAGTTTGAGAACAACAGAAATTACTCAGGAAGTGCTTAGTAGCAAAGGTGAAGCAGAAAGGAATGAATGTTTTTTAGGAATTTGGTGAGTAGCAAGCAGCAGACTGTTTTACCTTAGTATGGTTTATTTGGGGATTTTTTTCTTCTTAGGAAACACGTGAACCATATTGTCCTCTTGTCCTGTCTTGAGAAGCTGAAAGATTGAGGTCCAACAAGTTATTTCTGTTTAAGCCAACCAAGCTTTAAATTTGCTGTCTCTCCTTCCTCCTAAGAGCTGGTGACTGGATACCGCATCCTGAGAAATCCTACTGTTCACTAGGTATTTGTGACTTCTCCTCCTCCTAGAGAAAAGCAAAATTGTAGCATGTATTAAGATGTGAACATCTCTCTGAGATGGACTGAAAGGCCCAGGCAGATAGGATCCTCACATGTGCAGTTTTTCTGAGTGTATGTTTTAAAGCCTATGGTCATATGGCAACCTTCCTCACTCCATCCTAACATGGTACTTCAATCTTGATTCAGAAGTGCCCCCTCCAGGAGCCAGAAAGGCCAGATGTCAGTTCTTTCCCACTCCATTTTTTACTTGTCTACTAAGACAGCAGACGAAGGCAACCTATTTACTATGCTGGCAAATACTGTCCACTTGGAATTGAAAGGAAACCCACAGTTCATACTGATTATTCTCTACAATTACTACATAATACAGGACTTGTTGCCTATAGCGTACTTTGTGAAGGTGTTTATTAAGGTAGTCTGTGGGAAAACTTACTGGTGTATCCAATGTGACCACTGAGGTCCCAGGGATGTAACTGCCTCTACAGGTATTCCATTCAAAATTAGTCTGGGGGGGTTGTTGTTTAGCTTATGTCATTTTGAAAGTGAAACAGATTAAGCCAGAAAAAGGGTGTTCTATTTTAGAATAAGACCATCCATACAGTGTGCATCTAGTGATTTGATTTTACCTGTTCCAGTTTCTCACATTGAAACCACCTATAAATGAGACTAAAACTTTTGTGCTGTGGAGTCATCAGTCTCCGATCTCTCTCAGAATCTCCAGTCTACTCTGTGGTTTCATGACTGAGAATTTAGGACTATATGAACATTATGATTGTTTCTATAGTAGCATAAGACCATAGTGAGTGAGTAGAACTTTCATCCAAATGTTGTCTTTATAATCATTGTTACAGCACTACAAATACATACAACATTTGAGAAAATCATTAACAACTGCCGGTAACAATCATTAGCAGTAAAATACATAGAATTATCCTTATTCTATAAGGAATTAGCATATGAATTTGCTTCTGCTTGAGAGGCTATTCTGCAAATCTGCACATGATTTCACCTCACTTTATGCACCTCACTGTATGCACCTCACTGTATGCACTTTGCTTTTAGAAGCATGTCCCATGGTCCTTTAAGCTGCAGTAAACTCAGCTGCTCTGTTATTTCTTACCCTTTGCAAGAGCTTACATATCTGTATCTCTCTGTCTCAGCTAGTTTGGATACCTCTTCATGACAAAATGAGAAGTGGTCAGCCCAGCTGAGAGTTTCTCTTGGAATTTAATCTAGTGCTCTTGACAGAAAGCATAACTCTATCAGGCAAAAGGATTTTGTAAGGAGTATCTGAATGAAAGCCTGACTCAACTGTGAAGCAGATATATTTTTAGGGCTCTGCATTAAACCCACCAGGGTTTAATGAGTTGCTACAGAACAGCTACACTAGTGTCAAGATAACTTATAAACATACTATAATCTGAAGTATTCTTTTAAATCTCTTTTTCTGAGGATAAAAAAAACATCCTTGTTTTCATTTGCTCTGAGAGAACTGCATGCACAGAGTTAGTTACTGCTGATAACATTAGAGTTCACAGGATGAGCTGTTTCCTGAGCCATGAAATTTTCACAGTGTGAACCAGCATCAAAGCCCAAAGCGCTAAGGGCTTCTTCCCCATAAAGCTTTAAAATGTCACATAGTTGTATTTGGCTATTGCAATAGTTCCGCTGAACCCTGAATATTGTGTAGCAAATGTAGAGATTAGAAAGCAAGTTACTTGGTCATGGTTTTCTTGAGTGTTCAGCAAGTTTCTCAGGAACTGTGGGATTCTCAATCAAAAAGCATTTAATCTAGCGTCACTGCATTTCTAAAGTGCCTCTCATCTAAAGATAGAAAAGTTTTTTTACAGACACTGCTGACTCACACTGCCCTAGGAGATATGTGCTATTACTATCATTTTACATAAGGTAAAACTGTAGCACTGATATATTTATTTAAGTCTGTACCTGGGCAAAGAACCCCACTTCATGCATACAGTGAGCAGATAGACACAAGCAATAATCCTCCAGTTTCTTTTCTGGTACCTCTTTTACTTCTTATTACTTATATATATAAATGTATATAGAACTTTGGAGAACATAAACCATGGTAAGTAACATCACTACATTTTGCACAATATAATAATTATAGCACTAGGTTGTATATACGAGTTGTTTGCTAGACAAAATCCAGCAATTCTTTCAGCTTTTGTAACAGAACCTAAGAGGTAGAGATAGGAAATTGGAATGTTATTTAACATGTCACAAGACATTTCCAACATCTGCATATTTAATGATATTTTGTAGTACAAATATAGAGGAAATATTCTGCATTACAATGAATCATCTAACTGATACTAAGTCATATCAAGCAACCAACTCCCAAGGAAGGATCTAGAAATCAAGAAGCTTGAAAGAGGAACTTGCAACAACTTAAGTCTGAGAGTCCACATATTTACATGTGAGGGCTTCATTACTGATCCCCGATTGTAGGTCTTTAGGTGAAGCAGTGCAAGCAACAGAGTCCTCAAATAGATAAAATACATATATATACATGGGTGTGCACTTGAACCTTCATTTTCCTAGAAGGAACAGTGCAAACAGATTCCAACTTAAAGCAAACCTAAGATATACACATAAAGTTCTCTAGACTTAGATGCATGTTGCTGTGAGCAAGTTGCAATTCCTGAATCCAGATGCTTTGTATTTGTGGTCTGGCATAGGCCTTTCTCACAGAGAGAAGACTAAAAGAATTTCCAATGAAACAAGGAAATCCTTGCATTCCAAATTGTGGATTTTCCTAAGCTTTACTGTTCTTTGTTGATTTTTTTTGTGTTTGTTTATTTTGAAAACTGTATTGTAGCAACTCTACTCACCACTGCTATCTGCGGAAGCTGACTTTTGCCTTTCTCGCTCACACAGCTGGGGACTGAAGGATTTTTCTTCTTGCTAGTTCCTGCATACAGGGTGCCTGTTAATGACAACAGTCATTATTTCCACATACCTACTTTAAAAAGCAGGTTTAGGAAACAAGGATTCTAACAACAAAAGCTCTCTGTTTCTTCTGACATGAATGAAGATGAAAATGAAGAACATTTAAAATAGAAGCCACATTGGGATAAATATACAATCACATGCAAGGTCACTAGCTGTCACTAAGATACCTTTACTTTAATGGATCAAACCCTCTCTTGCAGACTTTCAGTTGATTGGATATTAGCAAGCACTCGTTGACCAGAATCACAGTTGAGCTGGCTGTCCATGAACAACATGTTCTTTTCCAAAACCTTTGTAGCCTCTGGATGGAGATCATGTCATTTTCCTCCCCACTGTCGCTTTCCCTCTAGCTGATGCTCTCTGACTATCTGCCTTATACCATCTCCACAATTTCACTGCAAAAATCATTGTCTTTGGCTCCCTGTTTTTGCTGCCTGCAGATCTCCATAAATTCTTGTCAGGGAGGGAACAAACTTTTTCACCCCTCGACCTTGGATATTTGCAGTTCCTTGAGTTGTGTTCAACCCTAATATCCACCCTGGACATACTTTTACTATGGAATTAGCTTTTTAATGACTCCACATTTCTACTGACACAAATGCCATTTTTAAGTAAGTTCATTTGGAGATTTCATAAGTGCTGGTTATTGTTATTACATGAGAGCAGTTTTCAGAGGTGAATCTCTGGACTTCATTTTGTGTGACTTGGTCAGACTGTATGTTGTAATGGGTGACAAGAAGATAAAGGGTCATCCTTAGTCATGGTTTCTTGAGGGTCAGTTTGTTCTGCCAAAATTATCTGGGAGAGAATTGCTTTTTCACAGGCCAACCTGGCACTTGCAACCACAGTTTTTCCATAGCAATAAGCTTGCAAAAGAAGCAAAGGGCAGTAAATGTACTTTTCATCCAGACAGCTCTGCTTAGCAGTGCTTACATCTTGAAGGCACTGCAGCTCTTCAGATTTTCCTCTCAGTGGAAACTGGAGCTTAAGAGTGCCAAATGTGTTAGCACATCTCAGCATGGTGACAACATTTTGTCTGGTAGGTGATGCTAATGACCATGAAGCAGGCTGGCTCTACTGACTTTCTGAGGCAGTTCACAGGACATGTTGCTTCATACATCCTTCTGTTACTTCTGGGTAGTCAAATCAAAAGTAGAAGAGGTATTTGGATTTCCTAAATTCTTAAGGAAGCCTCTTACCAAGGCACTCTCTCTCAACAAACCATTGGTAAATCTTCAATTTGCTTTCAGTGACACTGAAGTATTCAAAATATAATATGTTTGAGAATGACAGAAGGAGGTGAGTAGCAAGAGCTGTGCTTGTTTATATTGTTTGAAGATGTTGGCAATAATCTTGTACAATTTCCATAATTGGCCACAAAGAATTATTATTCATCCCTCTGATTTTCCCCAGTTTTTCCCTCAGAATCAGGTCAGAATGATCTGGTTTGCTTTGTTTTTCAGGGAGCACTGAAAATGCACAGATGCACATTACATAAGTGGTTTTTAAGCAGTAAACAACAAATAGATAAGGAAATAATTTTGACAGACTGGCATCCTTCCTGTCAGGTAAGGAAATACACTGTCAGGTCATAAGATATCAAGACTGGGAAAGCAGGGATAAAGAAACCAGAACTTCTGTGTTTCTCATAAAATAATGGTACAGCATTTGGTACCTAATAAACAAAGCCAGGGTATTTTGACAGATTTCTGTCACCAGAACAGTGTCCTTTACTGGACCATCCTTTTCCTTAGCACCACAGAACCTGGGAATTCCAGGTAATTAATCTGCACCAAGTGAGAAACTGAATAATTATTTTAGGGTTTTGAAGGCTACAGAAGAACTTCAGCTGGCAGAGGGCACAAACACACTCAAAGTTGTAGGCTGCTGAAGCACTTGACTGTCAGCCAGTGTGTGTGAGTGACACTGTTGAGGAAACTGAGATGCTTTGCTTTCTTAGTAATGATAGGAACAGTTCATTGATCTACACTGGTCAATTGAGATACTGGAGAAAGCAGCTGACTTACTTTCTTATCATGGGATATCACTGTAATATCTTGATTGACCTCTAGCATCTGGCCATTTGTACATCACTTATGTTTTTGCCAGTCTTGCCTATAATATATCCGCCTCCTAAGGCAAAAGAGAAGAATCTGCAAACATTTCTCACTGCTCACTTAAAATTACATAGGCAGTCCCACAGACAATGGAATCCTTTGGGACAAGCCAAGAGAACAAATTCATCATGGTGTAAGTGCATCTCCTCTCACTCAACTCTCAGTTTCTGGGACAATAACCAGGAGAACCACTGGGGAGAACAGAAAGCTAGCAGGCTTGATCAACTTGCTAGAGAAGATGGTGATAGGAATTGGCTCCTTTTCACTGAAATGTGTACTAAGTATGTTCCTTGTCTGCAGGTTCAATTTGCCACCAAAAGCTTAATTAGCTTTCCTCAGCAACAGGAAACATTCTGATTGACAAAACTTGCTGGTTTTGGCTGAGGCTTCAAAGTGCTTGCTTCACAAATACATTCCACTGTTATTTTCAAACTCCTTCCAAAATTCACAGCTGTGCATTTTGATTCAGAGTGAAATTCATCATCAACAACAGAAAAACACCATCACCAGAGTGATGCATTTCTGAGGGAAATGTGAGGTAGAAGCCCAGCTCGAGCTTTGTGATCTATGAAAGCAGCAGTTCTTTCCCTCTTATCTTTCTGTCCAAGAAATAAACGGGGCTACTTGAGTGAAAAGGAAGCCAGACATTCAGCTCAACAGCTAAAGACTATGAATTAAAGACAGTGAGAAATGAAGCTATTTGTAGGTAACTTGCGAGGTCTTTTGTTGTCAGAACCAGAGAAAACTGTTCAGAAGGGCCTCAGAAAGGACTTATAAGGCAAAAGGGGACAAATGGTAAGGTGTCAGTTAAAATTTCATATGGATGTGTACGTGCTGAAAGGAACAGCTACCACACACCCTACTATCATCTTTTCAACTGCAACAACTCAAGAGTAAAGTGACAGGAATCACTGGAGCCGGGTAGTGAAAACCCTGTTCTCCAGCAGCCATAAACATAAAATGCTGAGCTGCATGAGGAGGGGAGAGGCAAAGAGTTCTCAAAACACCATTATGCCATTAAACACGCTTAGTTTTCTACTGGAATATGGTGGACTGCTGCTATTTGCATCCCCCAAAACAGAGATTGAAAAGATAATGTTTTATTATTATAGAGGAGGGCTAAGAGCTAGAAAGGATACAACGGGTGCATGAGAAACTGAATACTTTAAGCTGATAGGCAAATACCGTCAAACAGTATCCTCTGTGAGGCCCATCTCTGCAGTTTTGATTGGGCCTTCACACTTCTGAAATACAAGCATATTCTGAGTTGATAGTAAAAGAAAATTAAATATCTAAGAGGCAAAGGCAAAAATACTTTGAATCACTAACTCAATTCAAAGGCATTGACCTAACTGTGCTGTGTTACGGTATTAGGTTAATAACTAACCATACTTAAAGATACAGTGATTAAAAATGTGCTTGCAGAGGAAAACAAATTAACAATACTGATTTCTGTAAGTCTTGATATTATAAAGCTTTTAAGAACATGTTGAAGAGCCCTTAATGAATAAGGAAGCTTTCTTTGATCAGGATCTAAGCAAGACTGCATTTATGCATATGACTCTAGACCCCAGTGTTCATGCCAGTTATGAGGCTGCTAGTTAAGAATTTTTAAGCAAGGAAAGAAAAATCAAAAAGGGAAAAAGAAAGTAGTCATACATTTCAAAATTGCTATTCTGTCATCTATTTGAAAATCATCATTCCACCACGATCAGTAGTAATGTCTAGTGGCATAGTTGTATAAACCTAAAGCACTAGTAATTTTTGTGCTGTAATAAAATAAAAATGGTGCTTATATCTCAAAATTAATTTCTGGAAAACTCTGGCAGCAATACGTACCACACATGAATATTTATCAGTGGAAAACAAAATACCTACACTTAATTTTTAATCTGAGATCTTGGATATTACTAACTTTCCTGGCAGTATTAAGAGGAATTATTTCATGATTTGGTAGTGAAAGAACTGCAAATGACCCGTAAGTAAGTAAAGTTGAATTATCTTTTTTTGCAAAGATCTGAGAAAGAGAGACTGAGGGTATGCAGGCTGCATGTGAAAACCTATAAAACCCAGATACATTTAACGCGTGACAGACCACCTTGCTGTGAGTTCTGCCTTCAGAGCTCCCACACTCAGGAAATAAGTCTACAAACAGGCACTCTCTCCCTTCCTGCATCCCTGTGCCCTCGAATAACATGACTGCATTACAGTCTCAGGAGCTGGTTTGGTTTGATTTCATACTGATTGGTTCACTGGAAAACATTTTAGTCTTAACAGTTGTTTGCAAGGAAAAAAAATAATAAATCTTGAAACCAAATTAGCTCGTGATACAAGATGGGAATGTAGCCAAGAGGACTGCATGCAGGTCACCCATATTATAGCAGCAAACTCCCTTTGGTTTGGGATAAGTACTGAGGGATGCCCTGCATGTGTCCATAGCACTTTGGGTCCAAAAAGGAGCATATCTGTGGAGTGGCGATGTCACTTCCCTCACTGGATGTGCTCAAGTTCACATCACAGACCACTATCGACTGCACAATCTGGCTTCCTCTTGAATGAAACTGAGCCAGAAGATGTCCTCTGGGAGCATTCCTCAAGCACTCTAGCTGTAAGCAGGTATTCAGACAGAGACCACCTTGCGCAGTCCAGTGGTGCGCATGAGCGGGCTACGCAGCAGCCTAGGAAGTTTCACACCTACACCATGCAGGGGTAGGTGCCCCTCATAGCCTGTTGGATCCATCTAGAGCTGGGACAAAGTAAATCACCCTTGAAATATGTACAGAGTGGGTGCCAGGTGGATGCAGCATCAAGGGGAGTGCTCTATAGACTTGTTCCTATTTGTCTGCAGCATTTGCTCCTCTTAACACAACCTCTGATGCCACCAGCATCCCCAGTTGGCAAGTGCTGATTCCCATTCTGACCCCAGCTTTTCCCTGTCCAGGAAGCTAGCAGAACAGGTATGGGAGCCCCAGCTCTGCAGAAGACCAAAGCAACACAGAATAAGGCAAAGTTTTGGTAAATGAGACAAATCAGGATTATACAAAATAGACACCTGGTAGCTGATGCTACCAGCGATTAAGACAGAGCAGGAAACAAACCATGAAATTAGGTCTATTACAACTGGCTTCACCAGGTTTTAATCTGCTTTGTCTGGATTTAACAGTTGAGAAGAATCTTCCTGACTGCCCTTGCTGGTTGTAGGATCACTATTTAAGTGTATAAAGCTAAGCAGGTGCATAAATGCTTTCCTGGGTCAAGTTGAAAGGCTTTTCCTAGGCTGAAACACCTAGAAATGGGGAAAAACTCCTGACAGCTGTGGAGTCACATATCTACATCAGTCGCAGGGTCACATCCTTAGTGTATATAAAAAATTTAAGTAGTCTGGTTTTAAATGTTCACTAAATAAAGAATGAGTGTTTCAAAGCTGGGTACCTAGTTCCTTTAAAATTAAAGGCAGCTGAGTACTCAAAACTTTCCAGTGGTTTAAAATACTAAGTGAAGTAAGAGCACATCTGGAAGACTGTACTATAGATCATTAAAGCTCTTTTTTTTTTTTACATATTCAACCTAAGCTTTTCTGTGTTTCACTTGGTCCTATTCCTTCTAGTTCTGTTCCCTGGATCTAAGACTGTTTCCTCTCCTGCTGTGATGCTTGAACCTCCTCGCATGACAATCACCTTGCTTGTCTAGCACAAATTTAGCTCTTTTGAATCTTCCTGAACCAATATCTTCAGATGCTTTTTTACCCTGTCATCTTCTCCTGAAGTCTTTGCAGTGTATCCACAGCTTTCTGGGTTTGATGTACCCAAATTAAACACTGGCTTTCTCACCGCTGCCTAATTAACAACTTACAGACAATATATTAGTCTCTTACTAATTCCTATTTAAATTTCTAAATGCATCAGTATTAGTAACAATAGCCTCCTCACAGCTTACTGACACGTGCAGCTCCATAGAGCATCCAGGGGGTGTGGGAAGAAAATATTTTTGTAATATTAATGAATAGAATTAAATTTCAAAATACTTTTGAAATAGGTTTAAAAAATCTTTATCCCAGCCTTTTAAATTTCTATTGATCTGTATGTTCCACAACATACATAATGTATTATTGCAAACATAAATGTATACAATTTGCACATAAATAAATGCACATATGTTGTTACTGGAATGGGTGTACAATTTAAGTTTGGAGAACTGCTGTTACAGAAGTAAGAGGTGGTAACATACATGTATTTTAAGTCTTCAGCTATTTGTGTCAGAAAGTCCACCCTGTTGCCACTGTGCATGCTACAGCATATACCACATCTGCTGTTGAACTCACCTGGCACAGGGTCAGGCCTTGATGACTGACACCGGGACTGCCTGCACAAGCTGCTGCCATCATTCCCCATGGTTAATGGTCTATCCAGGGAAAAGTGAGGGTGTGGGGGAGCATTTGGGCTTTGGCACCAGGCACTCTGAGTAGGGAAAAGGGATGCAAAGGTCTTTTTTTCCCTGTAAACAGAAATTCAATTAAGTCTACTGTACTTCACACATTTAGCACATGCATATATGTGCACAGGATATAAAAAATTAGTGTATTTTGTCTACTACTGATTATTTATTGTATTACATTAGCATATTTATTACTGTATTTTGCCTAGGTTTACCATGTTTAATGCTCACATACATTACATTTATGTGATGTATCTAACAAACAGCACACATAGATTTGACACATTCTACATTTTGCTGTAGGTGGAAGAAATGCAGCTTCTGTATTGTTTGACATATGCATTATAATTTACCAGTTGCCTTTGGTTCTAATTCTGCCAGCCTTGAACTCTTTGCACTGAATTTTTTCATCATTTCTCCTTGCTTCTGACTTAGGTTCTTTGGAGAGTTTGAGCAAAAGTGATTTAGCCATTTTTGATACAAAGCTTGTGAAGAACAACTAGTTCAACCTACTCTAGAAACTGTTCATCTTCTGAATACCTCCAACCAGTCTGGAGAAGAAATTTAGAGAAGAACAATTACTCCAAACACAAGAAAGTTCACCCACTTTTTTCTTGGTGAAAAATACATCCAGATTGGTCAATCCTTTATTTCTGAAATATATGTTTTTCTGTTGTGAATACGGCTTAAAAGCCCCTGGAACCAGTATTCTGGAAGGGACTTAGGAAAAAAACATCAGTATTGCATTCCTCATTTGAAACTATTGAATGGCTCAGTTCAGCAGTTCCTGTCTGAGACCTGGCTGCCCAAACTAACCTGCAGCAGCTAGAGCAGTGAATGCAATTTTTCATAGAGCTGCCAATTTTGAGTTTGATACGAAGGCCAGAAGACATTCCTGAAGCAATTTAGGAAGCAATGGTTATAAGTCCCTAGCACAGTTCAAAGTGCAATGACCTGAGAGAAGACTGAGTTCAGGCCCATCCTTCTCAAGACGAAGGGAAACAGTTCTCCAACTTCAACATTTTTGGCTGAAAACCTTCCAAATTGTGGTCTCCAAGTGGTGCCAGTCAAACCCTTGGAACTCAAAGAATAATATAAAATAATGAAGTCATATTTTAAGAAGAATTTTATCTTCCGCTTGGTCTTGATTGACAATGAATGCACTCCTATCAGGAGCTTTGGTCTGGATTCCTGTTTGAAGGTTAAGGTTAAATCCCATTTTTTAAATTCCCCAGCATTTCAGGATTTGCTTACCAAGATGCTCATTTAAAACTATTCACTCGCAGATCCAGTCTGGCACAATGCTGCTGTTAGAGTACACACAATAAACGTCAGATACCTTTTGATGAAGCTTGGTCTTCTTTTACTTGTTTGCCACGGGGCAGCCATGTTCCACTCTGTCTCAGATACTGCAGATTCCTGTTCCTTTTCACATCCCTCTTCTGTTGTGAAGAAAGTAGGTGTAACAATGTTCTCAGGTTCTTCACTTTCCCCTGTCACCATCAGTTCTTCTCCGGTGGTCCAGTAGAGAGGAGTGTACCAAGCAACAGCCTGATAAAAAAACCCAACATATCACTGTTTATTTTTGTTCTACATGTTTTCATCAAGGTAATTGTTTGTTGTAGACAAACTAGAAGGGCTGAAAGGGTAGGCACTCCTGTGTATTTCAGAGTTATTTGTCATTAGAAAGATAAAAACTAATCACAACCACCAAATTCCAGCTTTTTTTCATTGGTCTTTAAAATCCATTTCCAGTGTTTAAATATACTTAGTGTAGACTCATCTAAGAGCCTTGAAATTCCACTGCTCCAATTCAGTAAATGAAACAAAGAAAGAGAGAAAAGAGGACATGACAATTCTGCAAGTATGTCAAAGGCTGCTGAAGGAAGAAAAAGCAAACTGTTCTTCATGTCTACAGTGGATAGGACAAGAAGAAATAGACTAAACCTGAGGCATCAAAAGTTCAGTTTAGGCACTAGGAAAGTTTTTCTGAGCATAGACAGAGTGAGGCACTAAAGCAGATTGCCTGGGGACATAGTGGAGTCTCTATTACTGAAAGTCTTGCAGAACTACCTAGGTAAGCCACAGCCAGAAGCGATCCTGGCAGAGGTAATCACATTTCAAGTTCCCTTTCAGCCTCTGATTCCCTGGTGCTGATGTGATAGCAAGTATAGCCAAATTGAGCTAGAAGAGGAGTAAATGTGAAATGGTGACACCAAAAGTCAACATTCACTTAACAGTTTGTAAGGGGTAAATTATGCTACCTTAGGGAAGCTGTATATCTCACACATGAATGAAAATCACAGGTCTTTTCTGTATTGCCAGTAGTGTGGGTTTGTCTAGATAAAAATGGCCAAAAACCATAGTTGTCACTTACCAACAACAGGGTAAAAAATTATCTTGGACTCTTTCTCATCCCCAGGTCAACACAAGTTTGCCTGAAAATATTCAACACAGATGCCAAGTTGACGACAGTTACTAATGAGCAGCCATGGACTGAATAGCCTTGGCCATAGCTGGATCTTTAATGTCTGTAACACAGTGGAAAAAGACAGTGGGCTGGCAATTCACACTGCTTCAATTGCTGTGAGGATGTTAGCCTTTCATTCAACAAGTGGTGTTTTTCTTCAGTCCTTCAGTTCCTAATAATTAACATCCACAGAGGCAAGGTTAACATAAAGAAATCACAGCTTTGCTATGTCTGGATTGCTTGTGCTTGATTCTACAAGGACTTTAACAATATGATCCTAAATGTCTGAAAGAAATCCAGTGATACAGCTGCCTGGGTAAAAAGATGCAGTGATTTTGCTCACTGGGCCACTAGGCTCACAGAGAATGGTAGCACAGTCAAGATTTGTCCTAAATCTCCTCAGGTCCTTCCAAACAAGATCTGAGGGAAATCTGTGAATCACTGTAGCATCTGCTGCCCAAACCTGCAAAGAACAACCTGCCATTAGGTTAAAGACAAAATGGCTCCTGAGTATTTATACAGTTTAAGAAGGTAGTAAAACCATGAGGTTTTCCTTTTTCCTTTTTATTTCTGTAACACTGGTCACTATTTGATCTGTGAAATCAAAGCTGAAAGAACTATATTTCAAGACTTGAAGCTTAGTTATAGTGATTATTTTGAAGTACCTCTCCTGTGGATTAACAGAGATTAGCAATGGCACATTTTTCGAGGTCTGCTAGTAAATCCTGGGTGCTTTGGTCTGGCTTGCTGAGAGTAAGATTAAAAGTAGGCAGTTTCTTTTATTTTCTGAATTACCACAGGCATTGGAAGAGATCTGTGATATCAGCTTTAAAATTCCAGTCTCTGCTTGATTTTGGATTCCCTCTGTGCATTTTCAATTCCCTCTTGTCTCTACTGGAGACAAGAAATTTTATGTACTTTTATCTTTATACAAAAGATTTAACAACATTGTGCTTTATAAAGTGAACACAATTACCTGTGACCTTTATCACTAACACAGTAGCAAAAGGACCCGTTATGAAAACATTTCCCTTACATAAGTCAACCACAACAAGCTTTTGCAAACACTGTTCCTAAAGGGTTTAGCAGTTGCCATCTGTGAGCAAATTGTTTCAACCATTTCCTGGGGGCCAAACCAATTATCATTCAATTTTAAAGGAGAAGTATCTAAAAAATATATATATAAAATGCTCTCTTCCAAAAGTGCTCACTATACAGCACTTTGCTAAGGTGTATTTTGTGGCTTTTTCACACATACATAAGAAGACACAATTGACTGTAGCACTTCTGAGCCCCCGCCAGCTTGCATTTCCAGCTTTCTTGTAAGAGGGCTCATACAGAGCTACATCGACCTGCACTGAGCTTGGTGATAAATATGGACTCTGTCTCCTTTTGTTTTGAGATGCCTCAGTTTTCATTTGAGGAAAAGAAAGAAGCATTGATGGTAAAAGAGGCTTCAGACCATCTTCCAAGCATCTACACTGGCATCTAGCTTGAGCATTTTGCCTTGGTTCATCTGTTGCTCTCACAGGGAGCTGGAGCCTGGAAATCCTCCCTCACTCACTATCAGACACAGACACAATTGTACATGAATTTTAGATGCAAGAGTTGTCAGCACAAATACAACCCTTTGAAATTAACAGAAAAGCAGAAATTTTCTGCTTCTGTATGCTGAAATAGAAGCTGTGGTGGACCTTCTACCTTAGTCTTTTACCTTGTTCACCCAAGAGCCTTTTAATTATAATGGGAGCAACAACCTTGTCAATGGCTTCAGCACTGACCAGAGCACTTCAGAAAGGGCTACCTTTGAGGTGGGTGGCACAAAAGCCAGCTAAGGGGAAAATATTTCTGGGGAGATCTGCCAAGTACCTTGCAGCCAGACAAGCAGTCTGCATCTTTACCCAGTACAGCAACAGATGTGCCTGCTCTGGGTGTGGGTACACGTTGCTGGAGTCTGCTTGCAGACACCAGCAGACATTCCTCAGCTACACCTGCAAGTGAGCCTTGGTCGCATTTAGTTCAAATGTTCAAGCCTTTTTTGTTACCATGGATATCAGATGCATACATTTGTTATTATCTGTTTAAAGCTTTTCTGGGATATGATGATGATATCTGACTCTTTGCATCTTAGGTCCCACCTACCTCTCTAACCCTTATTCAAACAGGCAAAAAAGATACATCTGAATTAGCTGGAAGGGAAGTAATTTCTGAAGAGCAGCAGCCCATGCACTGAATCTTTAACATATGGTTCTGGCACAACATCAAAGGAGTGCACATCATTATCTTAATTTTACAGAATAGGAAACGAAGGCACAGAGTCTCATCATTCTGCCTAAAGTCATACAAGGCAAAGCCAGGACCAGAGCCCCATTGCCAGAACAGTGGTTATGGCTTTCTCTGCTGGATAACAGCTGTCCTCAAGTAGTGGGCATAGTCTGGAAAGCAGCATCACTTTTCCTTTTATTTTCAGTTCAGGCCCTACTATAGTGATAACTCAGACTATACACAAAACTGTATTAATTGCTTCAGTAGCAACACATACACTCATTTCTTTCCAGGTTCTATTATTTGTTGATTTCCTGATACAAGGTTCACACCCTTCATTGGCAAACACTGCCACAACTCAATATTCTGGCAGTATGGTGAGCTTTTTAAAGGAACAGTGGCTGGAAAAAGTAATGTATCAAAAAAGGACTTTCTAGGATAACTTGCCATTGCTGGATAACATGAAATATATGATGAGTCGTTTGAATGCCAGGCTTGTACTGATGATCAACATCAGGAGCTTCTGAATTCATCATTATCTGTGTTAGCCTTTCTGAAAAAACAAACTTAAGTTTGACTCTATACCATGAGGCTAAGAGTGTACCCTAGTCTTTCAGCTGGGAAAAGGCGCTCAAAGCCCCCACACTCACTGTCACGGTGGAGCTGGGCTCTATCCTGGTCTCGGAGGGAAACCTAAATACAGCTACTGGTTGACCTTTGATGTCCTGCTTCAAGAGATAACCTCCAATGTTCTCATCTTCCTTAGTCGCATGGTTCCAAATCTTTACAAAATGACTGCCTTGATCAACTTCAGCAATTTTCAAGTTTCCAATAGCACTGAAAGAACAGAGGTTGATTTGAAAGCATTAAAGCATTGCTTAATTGAAAATATACATCTATTTCCTTATAACAACTAGCCTAGATGTCAGTAATTAATGGTAAGCAAACATTGGGGCCTATAGGGATGCTTGGGAGGGACTCTTCATTAGGAACTGTAGTGAAAGGACAAGGGGTAATGGGTTCAAACTTATACAGGGGAAGTTTAGATTGGATATGAGGAAGAAATTCTTTAGTGTAAGGGTGGTGAGG
>JAOEHY010007177.1:4617-15908 GCA_025447955.1 Psilopsiagon aurifrons | reverse complement strand
GACCAAACATCACTAAGCCATAACTAAAAACATTGGTGTTATCAGCGCTGTTCTCAGGCTACAAGTCAAAAACACAGTGCTGCACCAACTACTAAGAAGGAGGAAAATGACTGCTACTGCTGAACCCATGACACATGGCTCTTAACTAAATAACATCTCCAGTTGGATCCCCAAGGTTAAAGTGAGGACTAGATCTTGCGTACACTACCTAAAATTACTTGGTGGTTGTTACCATCTGCTCTCAAGCCCCTCTATAGCTGGAATTTCACTGTTGCTCTTTCTGCTCTGGATGTCTAGGGGTTGTATTTTCAAGCTATTCTCCACCACAAAAAAAGAGAAGCTATGTGACCAGACAGCTAAGGCCAGCTGAAATCCTCAGTAATCACCTTCTTCCAAGAGCTGCATCTCAGTGAGTGACTTGAAGAATCCCATCTAAGCAGCAAGAGGTGGCAGCTAGGAAAACCTGCATATAAGTTTACTTCTATATGTTCTGTGAAGGTGACTGCTCTCAGTGAACACTGAACTTATTAATAGTGATAAAGAGTAACAGTTTGCTTCTCTTCAGCTGGTATTACTGTGCATGCTGGCAGATTATTGCTGCTGTATGGCAAGCTTGCGGGTAGGGATGTACTCTGCTTTCTGGGCAGAGCTGTGCCTTTATGGATCCTAATGTATGAAATTAGTGGGGTTGTGTTACGCAGGTAATTTATAGCTTGAGGTTTCAAGGAGATAGGTATGAGCTTGAAGAAACGCATTTTTATTTTAAAAGGGGGGATAATCTAGACAAATATTTGTTTTTCTTCAGTCAAATCATATCTAGGTCCTCTTTCCCTTTAATTGCCATAGTATATAATTTGGAAAATATTAGTCATTCTTCTTTCAAAAATACAAGTAGGGAAATTACATGGGCACTGAAGCATTCAGATGTAAGTGATATCATTAAAAAGTAATAGAAATAGAGTAAGGAGAAAATTAACAGTTGTTCCCTTCAAAAAAGTTCCACAAAATTATGAAATACTTCCTCTGAGTTATGGATTGAGTCATTTGTGCTGCATTATTTGTACAGATGAAAGCAAGTTATTGCATGATAGAATAACACAATTTGATTTTTATTGCTGAGATCTTCTTTACAGCCAGTGTTTGCAGCACAGCAACTGTCCCCACCAAACAGGGTTGCTGGGAGGCTGGTACCAGGAAATACAGACAAAATCCAGCAGGACAGGATGAGAGCATCTGCCGATGACCAGCACCGGTGAACTGATGAAGGGAAGCCAAGTATCTTTCGCATGACAAAGACTATTTTTTGTATCAAACCCTCAAGTAGTAGGTGTGATTTTCAGCACTATTAGTTTATCCTTTGAGGGCTTATAATGGCTGGCATAAGCTTTTGGCCAAGGCTTTTGCAGCCAACTGCTTATGCATGCCTGCTGCCTACTTTGTTCAGCACTGAGGTTTCCCTGGATTGTAGAAACTGTCCCTCTGGTCTCTTTGGAGTCCCAGAATCCCAAAAAAATAGCTTCTAGTGGAGAGAGTAGAAAACTACTTTTTTCCAACTTTTCCATTCTCAGATAAGTGCTTTTAATATCTGACCTCATGGATGCCATGCAAAAAGGCGGATGGTTCCCGAAATAGTTTCAGAAGTTGTGGCTTTTTTGGTTGCACTTCTTGTTCACACCCCTTTTTTGTGCAACTGAATTTGCAGGAAGCTCACAGACATCCTCCCTGTATGCTCTGCAGCCCCTAAAGCTAGAAAAGCAGCAAGGACAACAGTTTACACCTCAGTTTAGCTCCCCAGAAGCATGGCTGCCCCTACAGCTCTCTGAGAAACATGACCTACTGTCTGGCAAACTGCAGCCACTACACTAACACAGATGGAGCACCACATCACTTAGTAGCTTTATTGCACAGAGTGACAGGAAAAAAAGCTTGCTGGAGAGAGCCTAGAAAATAGCAAGAGGCAGACAGTAGGAGCTTGGGGATCACCATTTAACCCTGTGGGACGAAAACTCTTAATGGAGGAAGAATTATATTGAATCTCTACCAGTGCAATTTCAACAATGGAGCCAAAAGAGCGATGACAGCAGCAGGCATGGCAGGGACAAGGAGGGGTAATATGTGAGGGCAGTAAGAGGGAAGAAATACAGCCCACCCTGGCAGACTTACCATGGAAAGACGAGACAGGTTTTTGGTTTTCCACCTCCATGTCCCACTCTGAACTCTGCTATAAAAGCACAGACAGGCAAAGACCAGCCACAAATGGCTGGGTACATGATTTGTATGGACAGAGGTAAATACCAAAAACTTCCTAAACAATGAAACAGAGCACAGAAAAAGGAACCATCCTCATCCAAGAAAACAAAGACAACCTGAGGTGTGCTTGACTGAGCAGAAATTGTTCAAGCTGCTAGCTGCAGCAGACGCATTAGGACTTTCTGAACAGGAACAGCAAGACAGGGTATAAGGTATGGGGTACTTCAGTAGCAGCAGTGCACTGGACCATCAGCTCTGGAGTGCGGCTGTATTACAAATTATGCACTCAGACAACATTTGATAGAATTAGAATATCCTGAACTGGACAGGGCCCATGAGGACCATAGAGTCCAATTCTTGACTCTACACAGGGCAACCCAGAAGTGAAATCATATATCTAATAGTGTTGTCCAAATGCTTCCTGGACACTGACAGGCTTGCTCCATGACGTCTTCCCTGGAAGCTTGCTCCAGTGCTTCACCACTTCCTCAGTGAAGAACTTCATCCTAGTATCTAAACTGAGCTTTCTGTGATGAAGCCTTAAACCAGTCTCTTGCATCCTATCATGTGACACCAGAGATAAGAGGTCAGCACCTCCCTCTCTTCTCCTTCTCATGAAGAAGTTGTAGACTGCAGTGGGGTCACCCTCCAGTCATCTTCTCTGAGCTGAACAAACCAGTATCCTCACCTGCTCCTCGTAATTCATGCCCCTATTATTTTTGTTATCTTTGTTGCCCTCCTTTGGACACATTCTATTTTTATATTCTTATATTGTGGAGCCCAAAACAGCACATAGTACTCCAGGTGAGGCTGCACCAGTGCTGGACAATCACTTCTTTCAACTGGTTAGATATACTGTGCTTAATGCACCCCAGCATGCTCTTGGCCCTCTTGGCTGCCAAGGCACACTGTGGACTCATATTGAACTGACAATCAACCAAACCCCCCAGATCCAGTTCTGCAGGGCTGCATGCCAGCCTCTTTGCCCCCCAGTCTAAACATACATCCATACATCTAGTCCAATCTCCCTGCTGCCCGCAGCAGATGATCTTTAAAGGTCCCTTCCAACCCAAGCCATTTTATGACTACTCTGTCCAGGGTGCAGAATCCATCATTTGTTCTTGCTATATTTCATACAGTTACATTCACCTATCTTATCCCATGGCATTGCACATTCTTGCAGGAGGTATGGGTAGCCCTACTCTCCTTTGCCACACCTGAAAGGGATTCTCTATGATGACTAAGATCCCCTTCAAACTTAATTCTGGACTAATTATTCAGATAGTACATTAATGAACAGTGTTGTTTTCCAGCATCTACTGACATCTTTTTCTCTGAACAGTCAAAAATGAAATTCCCTCTGACCATGACTTATCAGCGTGTGAACAACTGCATGATATCTTCCATTTCCATAGTGCTGAGAATGCGCTTGCATGGGAGAGGGGTTTTAAGCCAATACAATTAGACAACGAAAGGGAGGAAAGAAGAACAAGCTCTACCTGAGTACCACCGTACTTTGTATAGAAGCACTCCATTGTGTTGAGCTGGAGGAAGAGAAGGTTAATCCACAAAAGAGTTAATCTATCTGGAGCAAGACAGAGTATATGGTGGGTGATGGAAGTTTCATTTATATATTAAAAATTAAAATGTAATAACCATAATAATGGCTTTTGGACAAAATTCCAGCTAAATGCTTTCAGAATAGCTGCCCTCTGAAATATTTTGACCAGAAGAGGTTATGCACAAAATAAACTGAAACTCTGCATTACTATTGGTCAAGTAACAGGACTTAGAAATATTTAAAGCATACCAAATTCCATTGGACACATGTAATTATTTTTCCCTGAAAATAATTCCCTGAAAAACAGAAAGGAGTCAGCACTGTAACATTCACTCAACGTTATACTTGTCAAACAGTATTTATCCAGTCCTTTGTTTCATGATGATGTCTTGTCCTGCCTGATTTTATGCTTTCTGCTTAATTAGCTTTCTGTTAAAATAAGCCCAAAAAGTATTTGTTGAGTGTTTCATGCAGACATTTCTCACCTGCCTCTCCTACTAGGCTTCTGTTGCTGTGGGTCTATGGCTGGCATCATTTACCCTTCTGCATCCACTTGAGCATGCTCCAGTATCCACAGGCTCAACGACACCTATTATACATGAAATAATTTTAATCAGTTGTTTGGCTAAAAAAGGGAAAGATGTGATCTAATAGCATGATCACTAGACTGGGGATGCTGATTTCTCAAGCAAAAACTGCTATCAAATTCTTCTGTAGCTTTCAGACAGTTATTTCAGTGCTTCGCTTCCAGTTTTCCATTTGTAAAGCAGAAATGATATTTCCTTACCTCACAGAGGTGTTGTGAACTGCATTCCCACTTCACCACGCTCACTTATCCTTCCAGCTTGATAGCTACAGGTTTTAAAAGATAATGCTCATATTTAAGGAGGAAAGGGATTTCACATTACTGGAAGTGATGGCTTTCTGAGTTTGAAAGCTGACTCTCTTTTTAGCTCCTGGCAATGCTGATTTACGCTGGCAGCTTGTAGGCTTTACCTACAACAAAAAAGGGATGCAGAAACCATGAAAAACTATTTCCCTGACAGAGATCAGGGCAAATTGTGAACCTGGCTGGTGAATTTCACACCCACCAGTATCCTGAGCACAAAAAAGGGGGAGGAAACAGAGTGCCCACATTCCTTCTGACTGCTGATCACCAGTGAGTATTTGAAAACACAGGGAAAGTTGCTGGAGGTTTGAACAACCCCACCAGTCGGCTTGGTGGTGCACACATAAGCTGAGGCACTAGCAGGACCTCCTGAGTAGCAAAGACCATGCTTGAATGTTTCAACTCCTGTGTGCCTTCAGGAGTGAGGGCCTACAACAGGCTACAACACTAAATGTCTCAAAAGAGATTTTGAATCTTTCTATTCTTCTTCTGCTCCCTGGCCACAGTCAACCTGTAGTGATGTGAGGTCCAAACAAGAGGACTCTGCCCTTATATACATTCAACTGAGCGATTCAAGGAGAACTGAGCTTCCAGCTTCTACCTGTGCTGCATGAAGTTATTACACCTCCACCTCAATCAAAGGCCTACTCCAATAGATCATTGGTAGATATTTATCATTAAGGATTCAGTACTGGAATTCCCCTTCGATATATACATGAAAAATCACTGCCCCTCATCCTCCAATCAATCTGATATGCAGTTTTGGTTGATCAGGCTGTGAGCCTCATTGGCCTGGGGCATGAGAAGTAAGGTCACTGCAGTTACTCAGATGTTAGTTGAGCATGGTACTTCTCTGATTTGTCCTCCCCCTTCTCCTTAAGTTGAATCCTAGAGAAGGTACAACACCTAAAAGTGCTTAATAACAGAAACCCATACATCAGATTTTTTTTTCTGCCTCGTAACAAATGTATTGACCTCCTCTTTATCTCAGTCAATAGACCTTAATTTCAGTCTCCGGAGAAATTTGGATATGCTAATTATAACCACCTTCCCCAAAATGGAGACCTTGTTATGAGATGCTGAAATGCTGACTTCCAAAGAGGAGAGTGATTATTGTGCACAGACAAGGGGTTCCCGTTTGAAAACACATGGTGTGGTTTTTCTGTAGATGAAGGGCAGCCCTAGCTGGAGACGCTTGCCTGCAAAAAATCAGCCCCGAATGGCCATCAGCAGAGAAATCCACTTTTCAAAGGCTTCCCTGCTCCAGGGCCTCAACCACTGACCTGGAGAAAACCAGAGCTACTGCAGCTACTAGCAGGCTACATCAAATAGCAGTTGAGGTAGAAAGAAATGAAGCCCTTCTAAAATGCACTACAGCCCAGTTCTGCAGGTGCGATTCCACAGAGTCCTAGCTATGGTGTGAAGGAGGATGAGATGTCAACCAGAGGCAGACAAGGTGTATAGGAGAATGGGACTTACTGCAGGTGGGTATTTGCAGGATACTGCCAACAACACTGGTTGGCTCAGGGCAAACCTGCTTGGCTGTGTGACACTGGGCCAGATGCACTTTGCCAGCTTCAATGCAGGCAAAGCTCCTCAGCATCTGCCTGCAGAAGCCATGTAGACATGCTCTAACATCACCCACAGATGTCCACATCTGTGACATGCCTATGCAGCATAATTCAGGGCTATGAAGACATCTAGGGTAGCTGTGGAAGGACCTGGTTAAAACCTACAGTAGCACAGCTGTATTCTTCTTGCATCGGCACAAGCTTTTCTAAATCTCACTTGAGCATGCACAGCCTGGAACTGCGCTTTGCAAAGACACACCTCAGGTTATTCTAAAGAACAGAGGGGGAATCTAGTTCCTCACAGCAGCAGTCAGCTCCTCCAGTCCATAAAAACTTCATCTCTCTTCCTAAACCTCCCATCCAAATAACAACAACTTGCTATTTCAAGAGGAAATTATATTGGTGTCCATTGGAAAAGAAAAGCTTTCTGCATTATAAAACCCTGAGTATACCACTGCTAACATCCACTGCTGAAAGGGCCCCATGGAAAAACAAACCACAAATTTATTATTAAAGTCTATGTCATACAGGAAGGGCAACCTTAATAGTGACAGTTGACAACATATCTATGCTTTACTTCGTAACCCGCGTGATTCTTTTAAATACAGTTGTTTGTAATGTCACAAAAAATGGCAAATATTCTGCCTGACATAAGAAGTACCCACTTAGCTTAGGTACATCCATTTTCTTTCCTAGAATTACTATTTCTAAGAACTGACAATGAGAGATGAGCAGTAAACAGAGATTTTTTAGCACTGCTGTGATTAGCACCAAACCAGTGAATCTGGTGTCTTGCAGCTCTCATCTCTCTTCCAAGTTGTGAACCCCTCTGGGTGGCACTTCCAGGGGATGGACAGAAAGCCTGGGGCAAGCTCAGGACACTGGCCAGGCACCACGGGGAACATGAGGAAGGAGATGCCTGTGATTATCTCCTGCTGGCACCCACTCTTGCCCTGTGGTAGTTCACTGAGAGTCTGAGGTGCTGTTACCTACATCAGGGTCAGACATACAGATATACTCTTAGTTGGCCACAGAGCTGCAGGCAGAGAGATGGTACCCACCTGGACACATGCAATGGCACAAATGCTGCTGCTGAGCTTTGGAGCTGCTTTGTACCCTGATGCAGAAGTGTTTCACAAGGGCTGTGTGAGAAGTGGTTCACTGGCAAGCTTGATCAAACCATCTGGCACCAAAGCCCTTTGCTGCCAGCAACACCGCAGTCACTCCCTAGTGAACAGTGAACCCACGGATGCTGGTTCAAATAAGAGACATGTATCAGGAGAACTTTTGCCCCCATCTGTCTTGATTATACTGAATTCAATCATTTATTTGAAGAAAGAAAACAGTGTTCCCTGTGCCCCTGCATACTGAGTCACCTTCTCAGGTCTAACCCCACGCTGTAAGTCACTTCCAGATATTCCTCAGTGTTTATTACAGGAATTACACCTTCTGAATAGGCTCACATAAATTCATTTTGGACAAATAAAAGAAAAAGGCCCCTCTGTGCAATCCCGGTTTTGTTCTGTTTGACTAAGGAATGGCATTTTGTACTAAATTGTTGGTTGTGTTTTTCTCGATACGCATATAGCTTTTCCCAAAGTGTAACCTTAGCAGTTAATAGAGTGACTCCAACACAACTGGCAGCTCCCCAGCATTTCCAGCCTGTAGGAAAGAAAGCTTTTATGAAAGAAAGAGGCATGTTGCTCCTTCCTGCACAAGGTCTGCTAGGTAGCACAGAGGTTCACTGGCAAAGGGGTATTTGGACATACATGCTGACTGAGAATAAAACTGTTGCTTAGAGATGCCTGGCTACTGAAATAAGTGCTATTTGTTACTACCTACAGGCACTCAATAATTTCCACTTGGTGGGCTACCCAGCTTTATTTGTAAGCTGAAAAGATTTGGGGCAAGGGGGTATCTTTGAACCACTTCATAATTAAACTGAGTGAAGGCAAAAGAGGTTAAGAAAAAAACTATTTACAGCAAATTTAACCTTGGCATAACTCAGGCCACAGCTAGCTTCAACTTGCCTTGGCATTTTTAGAAAAAAATATAGAAACAAAATAATAATACAAAAGCAAAATAATACTATATCAGATTGAGCGGGGAAGAGATGACATTACCCTAAAAGGTGAAGCTGTGGTTGGAATTTTTTCCCCCTTTTCTTTCCCAGTGAAACATAGTCTTAGTTTCCACACCAGGTGACAACTGTGCAGCCCTCCATGGCCTGAGACCTGGAGGACGCAAAGGCACAACTGGGTTTGAAGGTGAAGCTGTTGGATACATTTGAAAAGGCACCAGGGCACCACTGTGTTGCAGTGTTCAGAACAGCCTGCTCCTGGTGCTCAGGATGGCCTTCCCCAGGTAGCTGGTTTTACCAGCTCAGGGAGCTCTCCAGGGGGCTGGGTGAGCAACAGACTTTCCCTCCCCTTGAAGAGAGACAGAGCTTCAGCTTCATGATATCTATAAGAAAACCCTGAGCCAGATATAGGCAGTCCCTAGGATTTCCCTGGGAACCCTTTCAGTTCAGTGCTTCAGACTACATTAAGCAAGCAAGCTGGGCTCACAGAAAACACGAGCCACAGCAGGTCTATTAGTCCCCTTCTCTGCTTGAGAGTGGGCAGTCAATACCAGAACTCAGTTACCTCCTTGGCACACAAATCCTCTGCAGCAACTCTGGCTCACCTGCAACAAGACTACACAACCATGCCCTAAGGGCTGCACTACCAGTGGGAGAAGATCCCTCCTGGAGTGGCTGAAGGCTGCTCTGTATGTCCTGTACCATCATTTTCATCCATGAATTGCAAAACATGTGACAATTCAAGAGGGGCATCTTCAGCTTTAGAGTCTGAGGGATAAGGGAAGGGTGTTAATCTATCTTTCTTTGGTACATAACTCCTCTTAAACCCTGTATCAGACACAAACCCTGAAAAAATCTGTTTTCTGCAGCCCTGCATTCCTAAGTTTCTAGAACACATAAAGGGGAAAAAAGTAGGAGGGAGGCAGGAGTGAAGTATTAAGAACCAGTGAAAAAGGGAAATGGAAACAGATGAGCAACTTAAAAAAACAAATGGCCTCAAACCCAGTTTTCCACACAAACTGTGACACAATCCTTAGCCTGGAGGTGTTGAGGGTATACCACCTACTGGCGTGACTGAAGTGCCTTCGCAGTGCGCAGCACTTTCCCAGCCTGCAAGTCATACTTGCATGCTCACACACCAGTTACATTTTATGGCCTGAAAACAATAGTAATGATAAGAGAAATGCTTATAATGTAGCAAATTAGTATTGCTAGCAAGATGTTCAATATTGCCTTTTCCAACACTATTCTAGAGATAGGAGAGTGCCCTAACAAATTACATGCAGAGTATAAAAATAATAAATTAAATTACAAGTGAACAGCAACTCAATATTTTGCATGAAAAAAATCAATTTTCTCTTTCAGCTCTGTTGTACGGCCAGCAAAAGAAAGAACCCAGCATATTATCTCCTCGGACTCCAAAACCGCTCAAGTAGGGGCCTTGCTATTTTTCTAAGCCATTAAAGCTGCTTCTTTTTGCACTGGGTTTTGTTTGGAATTTGTCCTTTCACCCTCTGCTGACTCTGTGATACGGTAACTTTATAGGTAGAGCTGATAGTACCGCCTAATTTTATGTCATTTGGTATTTGATATTGTGAGACCTATTTTCTCTGCTTATTACTTTGCCCAACTTGAAACTTCCTGGGTGAATTTTACCATTCCAGTTATCAGGCTCGGACAGGCTGCAGGGCATTTGCATTTGTTTAATTTTACTTCAATACAACTGAATCCGCTCTTCCTGTAAACAGAACAACGGGAAAAGATATGGTCTTACCCTGGTAAAAGTAAACACACAAACTTAGTGCTCCTTTTCTTGAGCAGCACACCCTTCCTTTTGATTTATATCCTGAAATTCATGGGAGATGGTTTGATTGATGAAACGAAAGCCTTTTGTGAGGAACATGAAATTTTGGGAAAATCTGGCCAAGTTGCAAGACCATTAAAACATCAGTTTGCACAGGCACAGAAGACTCTTCTGAGGCTTATTTCTTTAACTGTTTTATCCACTCTGAGCCTGATGAAGGAAGGATTAAGTAGGACATCACCTGAAACTGTAAATTCAAGCAAAAAGCTCAAGCAATGTGCTTGGAAACAGCAGTCTGGAACAGACTTATCCAGTATGGCTGGAAACCAGATGGAGAGAACAGTGGCTGAGGAACCAGATGAGAGCTGGTGCTCAGAAGCAGTGTGTGACTGGACCGAGGTATGTGGAAAGTAAGACTAATACAGGCCAGAAAACAAAAATTAGGAGGAGAAGGCTAATAGGCTAAGACTGGGGATCCAGAGCAGGGAACAAAAGAAGAAAAAGTGCATCACACAGTCTTCTAAGACAGGATGGAGCTGAAGAGACCTCACATTCCATGAAAACTAGCCATGAATAGTGGATTGAGAAGCTTTATCCCTGTTTAGAATCAAATCGAGTGTTAACACAATGGGATTCTTGTTTTGTGTTAATTAGCTTCTAAAAAAACCTTGGGCGATTTCATAAATGCTTTAAGAGGACATAAAGAAGTCAGAAAAATGACCTTGAGTATATACAGTGGTGACACAGAATTACACAGCCTTCTTTTGCCTTTTATTATGTCTTTATTTGACTTTGCAATCCCAGCCATGCTTTTTAATGCATGCTGTGTGTTTGTTTGCCTGCGTGCATGCAAACATCCAGAGGCACTTGCCAGCACAGATTTTATGTGGGCAGACTCAGAAATACCCTCCACCTGCCAGCAGGGACAGCAACCAGGCTGCGCCTGGAATCCCACCACTGGGCTCCATCAGGTAGGAGACAAAAGCACAGCAGGGGCTCAAAAACTCAGCTGCTCCTCAAAAGTGAGCTCCTCTTCAGCACTGGTGAGGTCGCACCTAAAATCCTGTGTTCAGTTCTGGGCCCCTCACTACAAGAGAGACATTGAGGTGCTGGAGCAGGTCCAGAGAAGGGCAACG